>JASGAU010395508.1:0-23835 GCA_030220045.1 Australoheros facetus
CTCGTGACCCTCAACAGGATAAGTGGAAGAGAATGGATGGGATGGATGCTCCTCTTTTGCAGTGGTGCTTTTTAACCTGAAGATGTCACTCTTAATTAGAAAATGTGGCTCAAAAACCATCAGTGTCAGTTACAAGAAAATTCATTCTTTATTAAAATGTCACATCAGTTCTACTTGAATGTTTCAGCCGAGGCAAAGAATGTTTAGAAAGTGACCTTGTGATAATGAAGAAAAAGCAATGTGTGTGATACACACACACACACAAATATGCATGTCCTTGTGTGATACACAAGGACATGCATATTTGTTGATAACCAGCAAATATACAGTATATATAAGTTTGAAAGTCGTCATGTAACAAATGCTGTTGGTGATGGCAGAATGCTTAATTCAGGAAGGCACTGAAATCTGTAGAAATATCACAGAGACCCACAAATTAGACCTCAGTGACTTATTAGTGCTTCTGAATGTACAATGTGACACCACCTCCTTGTTTTTGTGTGTGCGCGCGTGTGTGTGTGGAGAGAGAGAGAGAGATTGGTTCACTGGCTTTACGAGTGACTTTGCATTAATGCCAGTGAGAATGAGTCATCGCTTGCGTCAGCTGAGCTAACGCTGTTTTGGCCTTGAGGGGCTGAAGAGCTCCAGATTCCACATTCATCATCAGGAGGCTGGTTAAAATGGTTATGTTCACTTTGTACAAGTATGGACTTTACAAAAACAGTTTTGTCTTCACTATGGGATGCTCGTGAAAAGGAGAAACATATTTGACTTAAGATTGGAAGATTTATTTATTTTTTTTAAATTGTTTTTAGCAGGATTTGCAGTTTGATCTAAAATTTTTTCATTCAGATTGCATGTTCTTAGTGCATGCTTTTGACTAATCTCTCACTAACTTGTATGTATCCCCTGTCTGCAGATCCTGAAGCAGGAGTGGCCCAAGCACTGGCCCACCTTCATCAGTGACATTGTGGGGGCAAGTCGTACCAGCGAGAGCCTCTGCCAGAACAACATGATCATCCTGAAGTTGCTCAGCGAGGAGGTGTTTGACTTCTCTAGTGGCCAGATGACCCAGGTCAAGGCCAAGCACCTAAAAGACAGGTCAGTTTTGAAGGCATTGCTACCAAAAACACCAACCTGCAGAGTCATAGGAAAGATTTGCTGCGGAAGGTCACATTCAAGTCGAGATTTCAAAACTATTTCCTATTGTGTGCTACATGGAAGACGGGACTGATGTGAAAAATATCCCAACCGAATTCTCCTGAACTTGCCCAAAGTTCGTGTGTGAGAACTGCCTGTGGCTGTCAGCATGTGTGTATGAGAGGGGTGGCGTGTAGCACAGGAGAGATGGGGAGAAGATGATGTTACTTGAGTAGGCGGCAACTTGTTAGCTGCTATCAGTGCAGCAAAAGCTTCCCAACAGTGTTAATTAGTCTAAAACCAGAAGCGAACAAGCAAAAAGTGTAGGGTCTTTACCTACAATATAAAGCGCCTCGAGGCGACTGTTGGTTGTGATTTGGCGCATAAAATTGATTTAAAACAAAACATGATTATTTACATTGTTTCAGTGCACACATTTTACATGAAGCATCGAGATGAAGGTCATTTAAACTTCATAGTTGTTTCATTATTAGTGTCAGACGCTCTTTAACATGTTTTTTTTCTTGTTTTTTTTCCAGCATGTGCAATGAATTCTCCCAGATATTCCAGCTGTGTCAGTTTGTTATGGTATGCATTTCTTCATCTTACTTTTTTAGTATTGTACCATCTTTGTCATCCGTTACACACCAGTGCGTGTTCTTCAGCTGATTGTTGTCTTGCTGTGTGCGCCTCAGGAAAATTCCCAAAATGCCCCCCTGGTCCATGCTACCCTGGAGACACTCCTGCGTTTTCTCAACTGGATTCCTCTGGGGTACATCTTTGAAACCAAACTGATCAGCACATTGGTGTATAAGGTGTGGATACAAAGACGCACACTGTGTCATTTAGCAGATCTCTTTGAATTGTAGAAATGTTTGAGACATGAATGAAATAACTTTTTTTGTTTGTTTTTTTTGTTTTAACTTCTCAGTTCTTGAACGTGCCCATGTTCCGCAACGTGACGCTGAAGTGCCTGACAGAAATTGCGGGCGTGAGTGTCAGCCAGTACGAGGAGCAGTTTGTTACCCTCTTCACACTGACCATGTGTCAGCTCAAACAGGTGGGTTAACTGGTGGCAAATCTGTACTGACATGTTTCGCTGCTTGAGACCCTCAGTCGAATTTTAACCTGAACTGTATCTGTTCAGATGCTGCCTCTGAACACCAACATTCGGCTGGCCTACGCCAACGGGAAGGACGACGAGCAAAACTTCATCCAGAACCTCAGTCTGTTCCTGTGTACTTTCCTCAAAGAGCACGGGCAGCTCATTGAGAAGCGGCTCAACCTCAGAGAGACATTAATGGAGGTAAGAGAGGCACATTATTCTGTTTAGCTGGTCTCAAAGCTGCTACACAGGCTGCACAGGAGAAAATGAAGGTAATTTGTACATACACAAATGAACTGACATGTGCATGTTCATAGTGTTACTGTTCCCTTGGTGCTCCTTCAGGCCCTCCACTACATGCTGCTGGTGTCAGAGGTTGAAGAGACTGAGATCTTCAAAATCTGCCTGGAGTATTGGAACCACTTGGCCGCTGAGCTCTACAGAGAGAGTCCCTTTTCCACATCCACGTCCCCTCTGCTTTCTGGCAACCAGCACTTTGACGTGCCCCCACGCAGACAGCTCTATCTGCCCGTTCTCTCCAAGGTACTGCGTAGTGTTTGTTCATACCACATAAATGATACCAAAACAATTTTCGGCATGTTAAGAACAGCAAAACTCCACGATTTGAAGTTGAATTTATGAATGTAGTCTCTTCCTTAAGAAGCATGCCTTACATTTATGGTGAAGATGACACAGAGGGTGCAAAACTGTTTCCAGGAACCTGAAGCGTCTCAGCTCGCAGTCATACTAGAAAGACTTGGCTCCAGTCAGCAACAGGTGGCTGCTTCACAGCTGCCAGAAGAGACGCTGCTTACAGTGTTACTAAAAATCAGCAGCCACTAAATTAATACAAACTTCTTTTTTTTTTTTTTTCTTCTTCTTCTTTTTTTTCTTTTTTTACTTGGTGATAATATTTCATGTTGCATCAGTGTGTGAGACATGTATTATCCTTTTACATATACGAGAACACAAGCTACACTGTGTGTGTTGATGTGTATACTTGCTGACAGGTTATTTTATCTCATGATACAGGTGCGTCTGCTGATGGTGAGCCGGATGGCCAAGCCAGAGGAGGTCCTGGTGGTAGAGAATGATCAGGGGGAGGTGGTCAGAGAGTTCATGAAGGACACAGATTCCATCAATCTGTACAAGAATATGAGGGAGACCCTTGGTATGAGTTAATGAGAGCTTCGAATGTCTTCTAATGTCCTCAAGCTTGATTTATGGTCCTGTGTTAAATCTACGGCATAACCTACGCCACAGCAGTTGAAGTGGGTAAACACGGTAGCACGAGGATTTGTTTATTCAGCAAAATGAGATTGCGCTTATGGAGACCCATGCAGTTTTCTTGTTTTTATAGAACATATATAACACAACAGTTTGTCAAATTCACAAACTCGCATGTGATTGGCTCAGTTCACCCTTGTGATGGCAGAGCAATGCGACTCAGCAGCGCGCACATACAGGTGCAAACGACAGCGACGCCAGTACGACGTAGGCTCTGCGGAGATTAAACAACGGGACTGTAAATCAAGCTTATACTTATTTTTAAATAAGCAGTGTTTAACTGATCGTAACCACAAAAAGTGATATTTTTGTATAGCTCTTAATTAATGCATCCATCCAGTGGCTTGATTATTATTAAGCAGCTGGATTTATATTTACTGATCAGACACATCCTCCAACACATTAGGTGAATTGTTCTCAGCACCACTGTAATATTTAAATATTGTAGGAGAATCGGGCGGCACTGTGGCTCAGTGGTTAGCACTGCCGGCTGGCTGGGGCCTTTCTGTGCGTCTGCGTGGATTTCCTCCGGGTGCTCTGGTTTTCCCCCACAGATCCAAAGAAATGCAGGTTAGATCGATTGGAAACTCGTAGACTGGCAACCTGTTCAGGGTGCATCTGTTGGGATAGACTTGACCTCTTGTGATCCTGAACAGGATAAGCTGTTTAAATAATGGATGGATGTAGGGAAAGCTTTAGCTTTGACTGTAGCACTGACTGAATATAAATTTACATTTGACTTGATTGGCTCGATCAGTGTCACTCACCACACACAGTGTTTTTAGGGAAAATTCATTTCGCCGTTTCTGCTCATATACTTTGTTTGTTTTTCTCTGTGTTGCTTCTGAACTATAACTTTAACTTTCGATTTAGCGGATACTGTACTCTAACCGATGATATCAATTTGCTGTACTATCCTGCAGTGTACCTGACTCACTTGGATTATGCGGACACAGAGCGCATAATGACAGAGAAGCTTCACAACCAGGTGAATGGCACTGAATGGTCCTGGAAGAACCTCAACACACTGTGCTGGGCCATTGGATCCATCAGTGGGGCTATGCACGAGGAGGACGAAAAGAGGTTCCTGGTAACAGTCATTAAGGTATTGAACTTGTCCATATGTACAGGTTTAGGTGACTGTGGAGATCTGCGAGTACTCGCCTGCAAACCAGGAATGCTGGATAAAGTGCTTTGAGTGCTCGAGTAGTTTTAAAAAGAGCTATACAAGAACCAGTCCATTTCCACGGTTTCCTCGCTTAGTAGTGAGACGTTAATTAATATTAATAATATATCAATTAATATGTTAAACCTTAAGCAGAAGTTTTGTGTCTTGAGATTCTGAATTCTTTGTTGCTTGTTTCAGGACCTGCTGGGGCTGTGTGAGCAGAAGAGAGGAAAGGACAACAAGGCCATCATCGCCTCTAACATCATGTACATTGTTGGCCAGTACCCTCGTTTTCTTAGGGCCCACTGGAAGTTCCTCAAAACTGTGGTCAACAAGCTCTTTGAGTTCATGCACGGTGAGCAATTGGAGTATTTTTTTAATGTAATTAAACCCCCTCTCTGCAGGTTTGTCTGATAAATGGTTGAATAGATCGATACCGTTTTAAAGCGTGTATTTTTCTGTCCTGCCCTCATCAGAGACCCATGATGGAGTTCAGGACATGGCATGTGACACCTTCATTAAGATTGCCCAAAAGTGTCGGCGCCACTTTATCCAGGTGCAGGTGGGAGAGGTGATGCCCTTCATTGACGAGATTCTCAACAACATTAACACCATCATCTGTGACCTTCAGCCTCAGCAGGTCAGCAAACACATGTATACGAGCATTTTTATCCATAGAGAGACACAGCTGTCTCTTACTTGCCCAGTTAAGTGTCTTTGCTGATGTGTGTCTCTGTGTACACAGGTGCACACGTTTTATGAAGCAGTAGGGTATATGATTGGGGCCCAGACAGACCAGGCCGTTCAGGAGCACCTGATAGAGAAATATATGCTGCTGCCCAATCAAGTGTGGGACAGCATCATCCAGCAAGCCACCAAGGTAGGACAGTATACCACCACTTATTCACATTTCAGAGACACACGAGCTGTGTGTTAATGGCTCTTCTGCTCCTCTGTCCATCAGAACGTGGACATCTTGAAGGACCCAGAAACCGTGAAGCAGCTGGGCAGCATTCTGAAGACCAACGTCAGGGCCTGCAAAGCAGTGGGACATCCCTTTGTCATCCAGCTGGGACGGATTTACCTTGACATGCTCAACGTCTACAAGTGCCTCAGCGAGAACATCTCTGCTGCCATTCAGACTAATGGTGAGAGCTGCGTATTTGTTTGTCATCATGCGGCAGACTGTCACAGTTGCATGGTGGTCACTACAGACAGATGTTGGCAGACTGCAAACGTACTGTCAGAGCAGTGAGGTTATAGTAGTTCTGTGAGCTCTTTAACACACACACACAGATCATAAAACTCTGGGCTGATGGCTGATTTCTTGTTTTCGTTTATTTCTTTCCTCTTTTGTACTGAGGAAATAAGAAATCTTTATCATACTGCCTTCAATCGTTCAGCCAGGATTAAATTAATGTGGTAGCAGCAGATAAATATCAGCTACTGATTTGCTGATAGCAGTCATCAAGAACAGTACTGGCCAATGTTCTGCTGAAAATGGGTGCAGCCCTAATATAACCTGTCAGCAACCAAGTGTCCTACTGTATTATTTGCAATACATTAATTTCATGGTGGAGTTGTACATGTGTAAAACATGTTAAATAAAGTGGGATAAACTGGACCTATTACAAAAAGCTGAGTTCAGAGATGTGCGGTGCACATGAGTTTTGTGTGAGCTACACACTCAGACACACCTGCTATGTGCGATACCTTTCTCTCTCTTTTTCTTTTTTGGAGGAAGTCACATCCTCTGCTGGTGTTTGTGTTGCAGGTGAGATGGTGACAAAGCAGCCGCTGATCCGGAGTATGAGAACAGTGAAACGGGAGACTCTGAAGCTGATCTCGGGCTGGGTCAGCCGATCCAACGACCCACAGATGGTGAGAAGGCGCTCGCACACGTGGAAGCGTGTCACCGCTGGGAGAGGCAAACCTCATTTGTGAACTCACATTGAGGAAGAACAACCATATTCGGGGCCCATGAACATTCTCACAAAACATTTATAAAAACAACAATCTGCTGTACCAAAAAGGCCGATGATGTCAGAAGTGATATATTTACACTTGTGCATCCTCATGAGATACTAATGCTGTAGCAGTCAGTGTGACGGCTGACTGCAGAACAGCTTTAGAACAATCCAGTTGGTATTTTTAGATCATACACAAAGCTTTTGTTCCCCTGCGGCAGACTTTTCTGCCCTCAGCCGTGTTTGCATCTGCATAACCATTTAATATTCATAGTTTCTCGGTGTACTCCGGAGCTGGTCACCTTTCAGTTTTATTCAGTGCATGTCAGCTGAGTTTGTTTTATGGTGTCTGTCAAAGCTCAGCCTTTAAGAAGTCTGCTGATGCCTCCTGTTGTTGTTCTAGGTTGGTGAGAACTTCGTTCCCCCCCTGCTGGACGCCGTCCTCATTGACTACCAACGCAATGTCCCTGCCGCCCGCGAGCCCGAAGTCCTCAGTACCATGGCAACTATTGTCAACAAGCTGGGTGGACACATCACCAGCGAGATACCCCAGATCTTTGATGCCGTCTTTGAGTGCACGCTAAACATGATCAACAAGGTACAGCCCAGCGAGCAGTTGACGTGCCACATGTGGAAATTTGTTTTTCAGCGTTTCCTGGACATGTGATGGAGACGGCAGTCTTTCTTTGTTTGAGTAACCATCAGTTTGACTGCCAATATCAGCAGCTCTTTGCTCACTTTGTGTAGTGAGCATCAGATCAGCAGGTGGCCTTCAGTGCAATCATAAACCACAGGACTGATTATTACACTCATCATCATTGTTGCTAGAAAACAAATTGGAAAAAAAATCTATTTCACACAAAGGTTTCAATCACTAAATGACCGCCTCAGTTAAATGTTTGCATTCTGCAGAAAAAAATTAAAAACCTAAATCAAAACAGCAGGCATTAAATTGGGTCTCGTAAAAGTTGCGAAATAATAAAAGGGATAAAATAACTCCTTTTGCGTTCATTTTCACTACAAAGGATCTCGTTTTCTCGTGTTGGCTGGTTGTCTGCTTCAGCTCTTGCTCACTGTGACCTGAGCCTCTGCTGCCACTGCAGAATACATTTGGGACTGATCAGAAGTCTCAAGAACCGAAAACATTTGGACAGTATGCTGCAAACCGTTAGGTACTTGAGATTGGGTCTTTGCATACAAGTTATACATTTACACGTCATGCATTTGTAGTCTTGAGTTAAGGCTGGTTTTCCTTCAGGTAACTGAAGTCATGGAACGGTTACAGTCCCAGAGAAACCCTATCAGAGATCTTTGTATGGCGTTCCTGTGCAGGTTTCCCTTCTTAATGCCCAAGAGGCAAAGCAGTCGGCCTGCAGAGTAACTTTTCCATGTTCTACACTTTGGTAATCCAGGCCTGAACCCACCTTCAGCTTATGGATAAAAAAAAAAAAAAATGCTTAATGCAGTCGGTGGGAAGCCATACGTTGGATTTTGATATAACTTCACTCACAAACATTTCAGAGCAAACCAGACTGAAATTCTTAATTTGTTGTTTCAGAACTTTGAGGAGTATCCAGAGCACAGGACCCACTTCTTCTACCTTCTCCAAGCTGTAAACTCTCACTGCTTCCCCGCGTTCCTCGCCATCCCTCCAGCCCAGTTCAAACTGGTGCTGGATTCCATCATCTGGGCCTTTAAACACACCATGAGGAATGTGGCCGACACTGGTAAGGCCACAGAAACTCGCACGCCTTAAAAATGCTAATGGAAAAACCCCACTGTGGGCCAGGATCCACAAGTAGAAATGTGACACTGCAGGTGCGCTGTGATACTTTTTACTCAGCAACGTTCAGAAGCTCGCACTGAAACATGCATCAGAGCAGCAGCATCATCGTGCAGCCTGGGTTTTAACAATAAGCTGTTGTGGCCTTTCTAGGATGTGCAACTATGTTTGTGTTGTTTTTAAAAAATAAACCGTGCTTGTGTTTTGTCACCGCTCAGGCCTGCAGATACTGTACACCATGCTGCAGAACGTGGCCCAGGAGGAAGCAGCCGCCCAGAGTTTCTACCAGACGTATTTCTGCGATATACTGCAGCACATTTTCTCTGTGGTCACTGACACATCGCACACTGCTGGTGAGCTCACACACACACAAGTGATGCATTTGTGTTTGATTGAACCTGTATTGTCATTGTTTTGGACAATATTAATGCTTTAAATAAGGCAGGATCTGCTCTGCAGGTCGGCTAAACATGAATCTTGTTAGAAATACTAGAAAAGGGAAGTTAAGAAGTTATCTGAGAATCACTGCCTCATCTTTAGTTTTTAATTTTCCTCAGATCACAGTAATGCTGTAGTGGTTGTCATTACATGGGTGCTTTACAAACAGGGTCTGCTAAAAGCTCATTCTGCTGACTTTTAATGGTTCCAGTTTGACAAATGCAAATGAATTCATGCTTAAAAGAGCACGTTACGGAGTACTGGTTTGTTCAGGAGTTGATCCTAGCTTTGATTCTTCCTGGTCAGGAGGTAAAAAGAAAAAAGAAAAAAAGACACATTCATGATCTGAACTGGATTAAAGTCACTAAACCAGGGCAGGTAATATTAACACCTCCCCCAGAGAACTAAATCAATTTGATTGAATTTGATTGGTTTTACAAAGATGAGGGAATTATGGAAGGAAGATGGATTAAGTGTGTGTGTGTGTGTGTCCTGCAGGCCTGACGATGCACGCGTCCATCCTGGCCTACATGTTCAACCTGGTGGAGGAGGGGAAGATCACTGCAGTGCTGAACCCCGCCAGCCCCACCAACAACCAGGTGTTCATCCAGGAATATGTGGCCAATCTGCTTAAGACTGCCTTCCCTCACCTACAAGAGTGAGTGTGAACACTACACACATCCTCCATGCTGGAACGACCTTCTGTTTTTCAGTCACTGCTTACGTGTGTGTGTGGTTTTGTCTCAGTGCTCAGGTGAAGGTGTTTGTGACGGGGCTGTTCAGCTTAAACCAGGACATTCCTGCCTTCAAGGAGCATCTGAGGGACTTCCTGGTCCAGATAAAGGTGAGCTTGTCAGACTGTAGTAACTTTGACTTTAGGTGTCATGGCATAAATAGTCTTTTAGCTCCTCTCAGGGTCAAAGAGGTACACATGGTGTCAGTGGTTACACGGAGTTGAATTAAGGTAATGCATCAAATTGTGCATTTGAGCTGAACCAGATGGAGCCTGACCTCCATGGAAGCTTTTTCTCTCCTTATCACTGACTCCATAGCGAACTGCTTAGCTGCTGTTTCCACAAATAACACTTTCCTGCCTGGCCAGGCTGCCCTGAGTTAATGAAAGGTTTTGTGGGTGCTGTTGGAAACACTCACACAGTGGTGTCATGTGTCCTGATTGGTCCAGCAGTAAAGTGGCTTGTTTTATCCAGGTTGTTTTGTGCCCTGAAGAAGACTTCTTAGGGGTAATTGTGAGATCAACAAATCAAATTCTTGTTTTCGTAATTGGCGAAGTCAAGCATGTTTTTGTTTTGTTTTGTTTTTTAAGTAATCAAAGGAGACCTGCTGTAATTTTTCCCATTTTCTAAAAAGCTCAGTCTACGATAAAGAGATTATTTTGAGCTGTGAATCCTGCAAAACTATAAGAATACAAATATAGAAATGCTGGACAGGGTTCTAGCCAGAAGAATTTCACAGGCCGGCTCGATCGCACTCGGTACCGAACGGACTAACTGCTGAAATTCTCAGCCTGGGCGACTAGAACCCTGCTCTTAAAAACTAAATTCATTCCAGCAAGGTTTTACCTTTGGGGAGGTCGGGGTCCTCCGGTGCAAGCTAACTCCTCATGCTTTTTGAATGGCGTCATGTTAGTGCTGGCATACAGTTCTGTTTAGAAACTAATACAGTGGAAAATTAGTGAAAGCTTTTAGGAGACCTGCGCTCTGCAAGCTCATCCAAGTAGCTGTAATATGTCAGTCACGGTTAAGTATCTGCATGCTAACCCTGTTACAAATAAAAACTTGTCATTTGAAAGAATTCCCAGTACCCACAGCGAGTATTTGATACCTCCCTCACTCCCCCTGTTAATACTCTCCAAATACGGCTTAAGAGACTCCTCAGTGAACTGTAACACTAACAGTAGAAATGGAGATCTTGGTCGCTGTGGTGCAGCGTGGCTTTTAAGGCTTATCTCTAACAGCAGCATTCTGTCGTCGTGTCGCTATTCAGGAGTTTGCAGGTGAGGACACCTCAGATCTGTTCCTGGAGGAGAGGGAGGCGTCACTCCGACAGGCCCAGGAGGAGAAACACAAGATCCAGATGTCGGTCCCAGGCATCCTCAACCCTCACGAGATCCCAGAGGAGATGTGCGACTAAGCCCCTGCTCAGTCTAACTGTACAGTACTCCAAACTTAACCCTAAACACAGCAAACACAACAAAACCCAAGAGAGGCACTTGAGTGTGGTGGGAGGCTGCAGGCCATCCCATTGGATGTTTGTTGACCAAAATAATGCCAATACTCTGTAAATGATTACCGCATCACCCTGTGGTCCTTTTTACATGATCAGCGTTTTCTATGGAGACTTTTTGTGTAATAACTTTCCAAAAATCTAACTTATGTTCTGTCGGTCTCGGGCCCATCTCAGACCTGCATGATGAAGTTGTAACGATTAGGACAAGTTAACCATGTTTTGGATCTGTTTCCGTCACTTTCCTCATTCTGTTTCCCAGTTCTTCCCTCTTTCCCATCTCTTTGGTTATATCTAGATCTATTCTACACCCAGTCTGGGCAGGGCGGGGGTGGGGGATTGTGAAAAAAAACGGCCCGTGTGTTGCCTTGGCATAGAAGCTTCTAGACCCCGTGGTGTGACAGAAAGTGATCTTTTAGAGGAGCACGCACCGCTTGTTTGGTGCCCCACAGCATTGTGGGAGAATGTGAATCTAATGGAAAATGAATGAAAGCTGAGAGATGCTGTTCGTGCAGCAGCATCTGTTGCTCATGACTTTCTGCTTCACCCAAAAACCCGAGCTGCTGCTGCGGCCGCCGCCGCCAGCACAAGGTTTTTTCAGGGAAAGCAAAGCAAATATGTGCATATCATCCCAATTGTATAGCATCTTTAATACCATGGGAACATTTTTTTTTTCCTCTTATTCTGTAATTTCTTTTTGTTGCGGGTGTGTGCGCGTGTGTGCTGTCGCCTAGTCGACATCAGCGTTTTGTTTTCCTCTAAGAGGATTGTTGCTCATTTGTGAGCCTTCATTAATGGGATGTTTTAAGGAAGTGGCGGAGGTATTTATGGGTTCTTTGGTTGGTTGCATCTTTATAACAACTCCTGTTTAACTCAGATGGCTTTCGAGATTTTGAACTGTACTAATTTAGATTGTTTACCATGCAGTAGTGCTTCAAGACACTACCTTTAGAGCAAAATGAGAAATAAACCTGGGTTTACATTTAATTTTGTATTTTTGCATTTTTCATTTGTAACTCTTTGAGTTTTGTCCAAATAAAGGCTTTTTTTTTTTCTTTTTTTGGTCCAGATAGCAAATGAATTGCCAATGAGTTTAATTAGGAAAGAATGTATAGATCCAAATACGCATCCAATCTCTAATGGC
The DNA here is from genome assembly GCA_030220045.1 of Australoheros facetus. Taxonomy (NCBI): domain Eukaryota; kingdom Metazoa; phylum Chordata; class Actinopteri; order Cichliformes; family Cichlidae; genus Australoheros; species Australoheros facetus. Next base: position 12,277 of record JASGAU010395508.1, read on the forward strand.
AAATTTCCCTTCTCAAGGTGTTACATTTGTTGTGAACTTTTTGAACTGATTAAAGTTGAGAATTTTATAACCCTGCCTTCGCTCACATCTCTTCATTTCACAGCAGAGACTCGGTTTATACGAGCAATTGCTGTTTTTGTGTTTGGGAATTTCAAAGTGCTGGCTTTAATCGTAACAAGGTGAGAATGTGGTGTTTACCACGTGTAGCAGAGCTTTTCTGTTGAATTTGAACTTGTCACTCATAGCTCACTAAACTGTCCTAATATGGTCACAAACAGCTTGTTTTAAAAAAAAAAAAAAAGTGTTGGCCTACTAATCATTTCAAAAACCACAACAGAAGTGACTGTTGCCATCGTGACCTTCCATCCTCTGAACAAACACTTAAACACTGGACTGTGTGAGATGTCTTCATTTTTTCCTACACGCCTGTGTCAGCAGCTGGTGAATGACACTGCTGAGCTCTGTTTTAACTTTTCAGAACCCGGTTTTAATTTGGAAAGAAGAAAGGCCAACCCCACCCCACCCCACCGCAGAGGCTGCTTTCACTTTCACTTAATGCAAGACACGAGTGGCTACACGGTCGCTGGTGGAGGAGACGTCTTGTGTGGAACTAGTGCTGTTGTTTGAAATTAAAGCCAAACTAATCAATGGAGCTGAAAATGTTGCGTTTTTATCCTGATGCGCTGGAAGGCAACGCTGGGAAATTATTTCTGACCACGCTGTCGCTTAACATGGTGACTGTTTTGTCCCATCTTGTGTTAAGTCGCACACATCTAAGTGTGAAAATAAGTGTTTTGAAAAATGAGCTTTCAAAAGCATTTCTCTTGAGGGTCTTGCCCAGACTGACACAAATCCTAAAAAGAAAACTCATTGAGAAGAACGATGATGGATGCCCTCCCGTTTCCGCCCAGACATCTTTGGCCAAGGTTGTTACTGTGTAAACTGACCCCTCCACTAATCTCTGTTAACATGCTGCTATTGCATTAAAGGTTATGCTGACGCTCTGCTGCTGAAAGTTGAACCGCTCGTCTGACGCAATCTGTCAGCTCTGATGCGACCGGAGGGAGAGTGAATTCTAATTTTGCTCAACTTTTCACTTCCACGTGTCACAAAGCCAAACTTCAGAGACGTCGATGCACCGTGGCTGCAAAAAAAAGCAACAGTGACGCTTTAGTTCTGCGTGTCTTGGTGGACTGAACATCTCTGTGCTTTGGCATGTTACCAGTTCATGTTTGCTTTGATGCTCTCGGATCCGACCATCTCCGTGGGACCATAATTCAGTCCGGCTGTAACAGGACTCCTCTACTCCCCCCTCCCTTCCTGACCCAGATCCTCAGCCATTCTTGGCATCTGCTGTCGAGGAGAAGATGGAACAGCTGGGGTAGCACCCACCCACCCACGGGGGGGGGAATGCCCACTTTACCTCCCCTATACTTTATGCCCCGTTAAGCCCTGCTCTGGGTTTGTGTTGTGAGCAGCCAGGGTTATTAATACCCCTGTGAGTACGTCTTACAGGAAGAGCCAGGTTAGCACGCCCACTTGTCAGGNCCCCCCCCCAATCCGAACCCAGTGTCACATACCAGTCCGCTGCTGGGACTTTGTTTCCACAAACTGCTCTGACTTCTTTTCATACAGGAAATGTCACTCCCACTCTTTGCTAAAGCTGAGGGCCAATCACTGCATCTTTGTCACCTGGTAAGACTGTTGGACAGGTGAGGTGAAAGGTCATGGTCAAACTGGGGCAAAGGTGATGTATTGGCACCCCACAGTTACTCCCCTTGGGCTGATCTGCTGCCACCCAGTGGATACAAACCAGAAAGAAAAAGTCGAATAAGGCGCCGAATGGAGGTTAGTGCCATTTATGTTTTATTGGTCCCAGTGTGGTACATGGCACAATCACGTTCCAGTAAACACAGGAATGACTCAAACTACATTTCTACCAGAACTGGGGGGAACAAATGTAGCGTTCTAGTCTGAAGAACGAGCTTCACTACAGGACACGGGCAGAATTAAGACAGAAAAATGGGTGTAAATTTCAGTTGATGCAGTAAAAATTTCCATTATGGTGGTAGTACAATATGTCAGCCTCAATTAGCATCTCTATATGGAAGATAATTTCTGCCAGTTTAAGAAAAACAATTACATTTTCAAAATATTTTTTTCATGATTAAACTCCTGTTTGCCTCATATTTTTGACTTCTTACCTAATGATTTAGATTTTCATACATGATGTATTTCTCAGTTCTGCTTGTTTAACCCCAAAATTAATATGTCAATAACTTTTTTTAACCTCAGCACACAAATTTTTGACACAGGCTCATGTTTTTAGATACATGATGAATACATGATGTAATGTTTTAAATTCATAATTCTTTTATTTTTTTTAAAAAATTGTCATTTCTTTTAATGTGAAAAAAAAAATAACCTCAAATTTTTTCGATCCTGCATTTTTGTAATAGTTGTTTTAATCCCATGAATTTGTCTTTACATGCCCGTGTCCTGCTACTACATAAATGTCATTTCAATCCCTTGGTAGGTGGGTTGCCAGGCAACGTGATGTCATATCATCTATCAAAATGTTCCAAGTTTCACAGAAGTCACGTCTCAAATAAATGAGATGTTACTGTTGTGAAATTAAAATGATACAATGCTTTTATAAGGTGTTATATTTGCATAAACACTAAAAATGGGTCAGTAGGTGGTTGCTAGGTAGCATGATGACATCATAGTATCTGATACAGGTGAGAACTTTGAGGGGCCGAAGATGTACCTGTGTGCCAAGTTTGGTTGCTCAACTCTTGATCGTGTAGGAGTTGGTGGACAGACAGAAATTTCATGTATTATGGTAAGATCCATGTTGATCTTTACTTGCTATGAAATATTTTCTGAACCATGACAGTCTTTTTAAATTTTTTTTTCTGGCACAAGTGGGCTTCCATACATTCCTCCTGTTGTCCTCTGTAGAAATCTCCGCCTGTCTCTCTGTGAAGAAACACTGAGGAAATTCAAAGTGCATTTTCTTAAGCGCGGAGCTGGTTCCAGAGCTCTGCTTGTTTTTCGAGGACTGGACACAGCTGCACAAACACGCGGCGAGCCGAGTGAGAGAAGATGTGGTTGACGGTGATCCATACGTAGTCACCTGAGTTAAGCAGAGAAGGGGGGGGGACTGACAAGTGCTGGGGTTGAGTGCTGGGGTTGAGGAGAGCGAGTCCATATTTGGGTTATAACTGATGGACCTGCCAGTCCTCTCTGTCCTCTTCATCAGGTTTAATGCTGGTCTATTTAGCAGCTCCGCGGCCTTTTTACCATCAACTGCTTTATGTTGTTCGGATCTGAGCGTAGCGCATTTTAGACCTGCTGAGGTAGAGAAAGAATAAAGTGCTTAGTTTACTGAACGAGACACCAGGCGTGCGTGTGTGTAACACTGTGAATGTACCTGGGTGTCTTTTCTGAACTCTGTCTGCCTTGAGAGGAACTCCTAAATTGTGCTTCGAGTCTGGAGTAGATCCCCCCTGCAGGCTGACACACACACACACACACACACACACACACACACACACACACACACACACACAGAGGCCGGAAGAAAAACAATCCAACATGAGGCAGCTGCAAAAACAAGGACAGCAGGTCTGACAGCTCAGCACCAATCCTGAGCACATGATGTGAAGAAAGACAATAAATCCTGGTCAAAGTCACATTTCCAACACCCTGATACTAAATCACATTTTAGGCATACAGTAAATAAACAGCCACCTCTTTAGTATCCTTGGATTTACTCTGTTCCTGGTCTCCAAACCTCATCTTTGTCAGGTAGCCGATGATCTCCACCATGCGGCGCTGGTCTGGATAAAATACAAACAAACATGGCTAATGAAGGCAGTGTGACTCAGTGGATGCTTCATACTTGATAGGCCTAAAATAGAAAAGCATCAATGAGTCCTCCTTTACCTTCCTCTCGCTGAGCGTCCTGGTTGTAGCGCATGGAGCGAGAGCTGTCCCACTTACTTTTCTGGACGCTTACTCTACAACACACACAGCGGGCACCGGTGTTAACTTCAAACACCACACACAGGCAATGCTTCCTTTTTTTTTTTAATCCACATGTCAGACTGATTCAGATTTACAGGACAGAAACTTAAAAAGTGTCTCAGAAGATATAGTTTTTCATTCTAGATCCTTTAAAGGAGATGGTCAAGTGTGTCTTAAAGGAATAGTCAGGGCCCAACATAAACACTCGACACTAAGAGGTGTCCTCCTAAGATTCTTTCAGTGGGAGTGATGGAGGGTAAAGTCTGCTGGTCTCATTCTGAGTAAAAAATACATCAGAGTACAAATACAGCGTTATGTCAGGTTCACACTATACTATATCAGCGCCACCTGAAACACACAGGGACTGAAAATGGGCACCTTTGCCAAAACCACAGAGCATTTCCAAGGGTGAGTACAGCTTAAGCGGACTATCTCCTGTTGTGTGTGAGAAAGGGCAGCCGAGGACAATGTCCCGACCTGATTCTCCTCACCTTACCTGGAATTCATGAGTGAAAATAGCTTGTGTCTGTGACGATGACCAATTAGACGAGTGAACATGGTGCAAACACAGACTGAAGGTGAAATATTTCAAAACAAAAACGTATAATTCACACCGTTGATCAGTCACTGTTGACATTCGTGCTTCCTGCTAACTTCTGCACAAAGATGGCATCTGTCACGTGTCTCAGTAAACACTGATCTTTCTGAGTTAAGTTCCTCCAAACCATCAACGTGCCTATTAGACCCCATTCCTACCAGACTGCTCAAAGAAGTCCTACCATTAATTAATGCGTTGATCTTAAATATGATCAATACATCTTTATTAATGGGCTATGTACCACAGGCAGTAATTAACCATTACTTAAAAAGCCATCACTTGACCCAGCTGTCTTAGCTAATCATAGGCCAATCTCCCATCTTCCTCTTATCTCAAAGATTCTTGAAAGCGTGGTTCTAAAACAGCTAACTGATCATCTGCAGAGGAACGTTTATTTGAAGAGTTTCAGTCAGGTTTCAGAATTCATCACAGTACAGAAACAGCATTAGTGAAGGTTACAAATGATCTTCTGACCTCTGAGTGTGGACTCATCCCTGTGCTTGTCCTGTTGGATCTCAGTGCAGCGTTTGATACTGTTGATATAAAAGGGAGTTTTTCCTTCCCACTGTCACCAAGTGCTTGCTCCTAGCGGGTCATCTGATTGTTGGGTTTTCTCTGTATTATTGTAGGGTTTTTACATTACAATACAAAGCACCTTGAGGCGACTATTTGTTGTGATTTGGCGCTATATAAATAAAACTAAATTGAACTGAATTGTCTCAGAAGAGTCACAGAAAGATTTTAAGTAAGCATCTCATTAGACTAAAATATCACATTAGTTACTGCATTAGTAAAATAAAGTCTTTATGTTCCAAACCTAGATTTTTTTGGTCAGTATGTCAACTAACTCTGGAATAGGAGGAAAAGACGTCTAGCTGTGTAGAAGCCCATGGGAAAATAACCCTTCAGCTCCCGCACTCTATGACCTCAGTAAACATTCTCTGGTTTCAATCGCTACTTTCAAATTGTATTGCACACAAAATGATTTTGTAATTTTCTTCATTTTTGGTCAAAATTGACAATAAATCAGGGGATGCTTTAACATGAGACTGACTAGTGTGAACGTGTAGTGTTCCCTGGTTTCTATGCACTGCTCTGCAGACCTGTTATAGCTGTTTACTGTCAGCAGGGGGGCAGTGTCAAAACTATGTTGAACAATTGGTCTTTGGGCTAGTCGTGTTTTTGTGTCGTTGGTCCGATAGCTTAGCTCGGGGGTGCTTCGCTTTCCCTTCCAATTAAGAGGGTTAAGCGAAATGTCAAAAAAGTAACTTTAAGGGCCAAATTGTATGTTAAGTAGGGGCGGGGCTGAAAGCGGCCCACGGGCCGGGTGTTTGGGCACCCCTGGCTTAGCTTCTGCCATAGAGGAGCTCACAGTCATGGTACACAAAGGAGTTCGTGTATAGAAGTGAAAACAAGTGTTAAAAACAATGAAAGGTGTCCACTGTAGTCGCTGCGTGAGCTTCTCATAACGCTTTATCTTTATTTATTTATTTTGCATTATTTCAGTTGTTGATCCTTTTCAACCAGCCAGCATTCTACCGACGCAGTGCATCATCATCGTTGGGGCTCCATCTTTTATATACAGTCTATGAATGTGATGAATGCAGAGTGCTGAAGCCTCATATTAGCTTCAGCTACATTTGGGATGTATTTTAACACAAATGGAGCTTTACTCTGGATTCTGTGACCTACCGGTGCCACTGAAGCTGCTTGTTTAGGTTTATATGGGCACATGACTCCTTTAAGACAGTCCTGTGTACTGAAGCTTAAAGAATTAGGCTTTAATGCCCTGCTGTCTCTCAGCAAATTTGTAACTATGAAGAACCTTAATGTTTTTGGATCTACTCACGTGAAAGGTGTGTTGTCCCTGGTCTGTGACTGAGTGAAAGAAAAGCACATTTAGAAGACAAAGTAACAAAGCTTTTAAAGTTTAAGTAAAAGAATAAGCAAATATTATGGCAGAATATCTAAAAGGAAGTGTAAGAAGAGTGTGAGATGTTTTTCTGGACATACAAGCAGATGTTTTGTAGTAACTGAATAAATCAAGTGCAGATTTTGCTTTAATAAGGAACCTGCAGGGTTTACACCTAATATCAGATATACACTAAAATACTACTTTGATTTGAAAACCAGTTCTGTATCCATATTTAAGGCATTTCTATAATTTATAAGGTCCCAGCAAGAAACAATTCATCCTGTTGTAGTGTACAGAGGAGACATCTGTCAGATATTTGGGTTGAACCCTGCAGTGTTTTTACTCCACTGAGGAGTGAAATTGCTGACTCACTTTCTCAGATTTTTCTTTGCGCTGGAAGTTTGGCGAGGACAGTTGTTTTTTCAGAGGTCTGTTGGCCTTCTTGGCCTTCTTAGCAGCTGGAAAACAGAAAGAAAGGATGAGATCTCGTGAAGGACTGCGTCGCCATCTGCAGGCTGAAAAGAGAAACGCCTTCAGTCTCCATTCTTAAAGCTGCGAGGACTGACAATGAAATGTTAAAAATAGATGAGGAGACGGAGACACGGCGGTGATGAGCTATAAATAGAGTCGTGCTTCATTGAGTGTCCTCATTTTGCTTTTATCATTTCAACAGCTGCTCTGTGAAGAAGGGAAGACGCTTTCAGGACTGTCAGGGTTAAAGGAAACAAGTGAGCACAACATTACGCTGTGATTAATCACAGCACATGATGACCTGAAGCCGTCACGTCATTAAAGGCAGTCAGTGATTAAAACAGGTCGACTTTTGTGATTTTTTTTAATATGTGATTTTAAAATATATCTTGTATTTCCAATATTGGGCTCTCTTGATTAAGACCATAAGATAACCATGAATGGAAATTGGGGGACTTGGATGAAACTGCCTCCTATGGAAGAATAAAGTGCCTATTGTGTGATGCTGAGCCTCATCTATCTGATATAAATCCTTCCTGCTATTCATAAACTGACCTTCTGAGCCTAAACAGAGACTGCATATAACAGATGTGCACAGCTTCTGGGTCTGAAAAGCCAAGCCAATGCTTAAGCAGTGTTTTTTTTTAATGTTCATAAAATGACAAAATGTAGAATAAAAGAAAAACACGTGTGTTCAACAAAAATACGTCATCAGAGAAACAAAACTACTGAAGTATAATTATAGTTTGCATCAGTTCAGTAACAGCTCTTATAACTTGAGATCACAGCCCACTGCGCGCAAAGTTTTCACGATCACACACAAATAAGTCTCTAAACTGCAATTAATCTGTCACTGCAAGGCAGAGCTGTGGTGGTAATGATGATCATGACAAGTCTGCAATTAAACCTTTGCAGAAGCATTTTCATGACAAGAACGGATCCGTTATTACTATTATTATAAGATTATTTAATGTATCACAGACTATCATTACGTATTATTGCTATTTCCTAACTATCAAACTACTAATGAAGACAATAAAGAGTCAAAGATGTGCTCTTTGTTGTTATGGAATTAATATGTCTGCCCAACACTACACAGTACCAAAAAAATAAAAACAAGGAAAAATTACTACATGAAACTATACCAAAAAATCTAAATGCAACATAAAAATAAACTAGCAAAGCAAAAAATAACATAAAAATACTCTGAGAGTGCAAACCTCCACCGAGGCAGCTCACTGTCTGCGTAGTATTTACTTTTAAGGGAATCATTTTGTATTTTGTATGTATTCATGTCATTTTCTTTGTTCTTTTTAAATGTATTTTAAGATGTTTGTCGTGCAGTAAAACTCAGATAAGGGCAGCGTGACAGATGTTTACTCTGATTCCACAATCCAGCTGATCCAAAAACCAAGAAAAAAATCTGCTACCTTGTTTCTTGGAGAGCTCTTCTTCATCCCCAACCTCATCTTCAGTGACCTCTGACCCTGTGGTGTACTCCTCATCCTCTGACAGAAGAGTCTGCTGCCTCTGGAATGGCAAAGGTCACAGCTTTTAGACACACACTTGTTAATGTAACTACTGACATTTCAAGAACGTAAGCAGATATCATGAAAATTTAAAAAAAAGAGTGGAAACTCCTACCAGTTGAAGACTCCAGTTTTTCAAAAGGGAAAACTGGTTAAAGACAGTAAGAGTAACAGTAACAGTAAGAACCAGAAAAAAAAAGGGCAGAGGGCAAACAGAGAGAAACGCACAGAGAAATGGGAAGTGTGAGACTTACAGCGCTGCCATCTCCTCTCAGAGATCTGAGGACTGTTGGCTCCAAGAGAACATCACAGTCCTGAACCTTTTCTGCACTGGGCTGACTCTCCTCAGCACTGACACACACATGCACACGCAGAGGAACATTTGTAATTAGTGTATTGATAACACACACAATCAAAAACAACATCTTGAGAGACTGCGTGCACTCACCCCTCTGCAGGAGGTGTGTTTGACAAACACACTGCGTCTCTGTGCAGCAGCAGGTCATTGAGGACTCTGGTCTGGGCCGAGGTCACCTCGTCACAGTTCTCCTCGTCGGGGACGTTCACTATGTGATCCCGTGTTTTACAGCCCTGAACGCGCAGACACAAACACAAGCAAACAGTATCAGGATTTCCTCTTCTCACTAGAACTGCAGGGTAAATTCTCACCTGGTTTTTAACAGTGAGAGCTGTCAATCAAACCCGCAACCAGACTGAGACTGTTTGTACCTTTTTTAACTAACGTGTAGCAGGTTCCAGATTTACACAGCGAGATAAAAGCTGGCATCAGCGTGTAAACACAAAACTGTTGGGCCCAAATTTGGAACCCTGATGTCAGGGGCCTCGGCCGTGCAGGAAATTCCCTGCTGATACTGTCCTCCAAGCTTATCTTCCCACACAAATTACCACAACTTCTGCTACATTACTTCACATAATGTTATGTGAGCTGGTTCATAAAGGACACCAGCTGATGCAGCACCAGCATCAGATCAGTGTAAAAGAGTCCACTTCAAAGTGGTTTTAATATGAATTCAAATGCTTAAAGGTGTCCTGTTAAACTTTTCCTACTAATATTTTACTGTGGTGGATGTTCACATTGAGCCTGACCAAAAATGTTCAAATAATTAGTTCAGTGCATGTACAAGAAATCCTTGTGAGCCAGAAACTCAGGCTTGAGATTACTTTAAACACTCAGTTTAAGTAGTTTTTTCCTGCTCTTGGCTCTGGATGATGTCAGTGCTGTTTGCGAAGGGCAGCCAATCAGAAGAAGGTTGCCTTGTAGGGAGGAGGAATGTAGAACAGCTTATTTCAGACAGAGGATGAACTAAGGAGTGGTTCAAAGGCCCAGTGTAGGATAAATAAGGATTATTTTGAGCTATTAATCATGCAAAGTCACTCTACTAGTAGTGTCCAAGAAAAAAGATATGGAACTGGAAATCTATGTAAGTCAATTATAACAATTAATAAATGTATCCCAATCTGGCAAAATGAGTCAGAAGTTGCAGGGGCTAATAACATATGACTCAGTGCTTTATTGCAGGTCATTTCCAGGTTCACGGGATGTTCTTAGCAACAAGAGAGAGATCGCTGACATGTTTTGAGCACTCCTACGTGCTGCCAGTGCACATCTATGCATATTACATATGCAAAGACATGCAAAATAATTTTAATGATGACATCACTGGTAGCCGATAAGAGCACTCAAAACATGTCAGCGAACTCTCACAAATGTCATCCCTTGTCAGTCTACATGTCCTCATATTTACCTGTCCTGTTTTATCTGTAAAATGTCAGTGGGTCAAATGAAGCTAACTACAGGTGTGAAGGTGCTCTTAGAAAGCAACAGCAGCTACAGAACATTAGGACAGTGAGAGCTTTTCAACTCCATCCATCCATCCATCTTCTTCTGCTTAACTGGCCGGGTCACAGGGGCAGCAGCCTAAGCAGAGAAGCGCAGTGTGTGTGTGTGTGTGTGTGTGCGCGCGCGCGTTCATACCTTTGGAATCCCAGTGGGGTCGAAGCGGAGAACCCGCTGGTTGCAGCATGGATATATTCCTGCACCGTGCCAGCCTTTCTCTGTACCCATGCCAGGGTACACCACACTGTCTGGGTGGTACTTGCACTGGGTCAGCTCTGCACATACAAACACCTACACACAGACGCACAACTTTAGAAGTATATCCTGCACACATTCTTTGGACAATGTGATATTCACATTCTGCAAATTTCATCATTTGTACAAAACAAACTAACTCTAACCTGCTGGCATCGGGAGCAGGTGAGGTAGTTGATGGTACCCCAGATTCTCCAGTAAACCAAGACCCAGGACTTGAGCTCCTCATACAGGCCTGTGATATATTCATGTACATCCCAACTCTTCTGTCTACACACATACACAGTAATCAGGAATTCAGCCAATCAGGTAAAAAGTTCACAGCCCTTCAAATGTGCAGCTATACCTGTTGTGCGTATAGACGATCTCTCCACGAGCGTCGATATTGATTTTCCCCGGAACACATGAAATCTTCCTCTCTGTGTCTTTGGTCAGCAGCTTAAGGCACAGACCACACCTGGGATGAAAAGCAGGGAAGACAAAGAATAACAATCAAATTAGCAGGAATAACGCAGAAAATATTTATGTACTCTCCAAAACGTTAGAGCACAAAAAACAAAACAAAAAAATTCTTTAAAGCCTGTAGTTACCTGTATAGAGTCAAGGCATTTCCTGGTGAATCTCTGTTCTGGTAGTTTGGGTCAAAGAGACGCTCAATTTTCTTTTGAAACAGTTTACTTTGAGGGTGAAAGAGAATAAAGGAAGAAAAAAAAAATCAAACTCCAGCTGCTATCATATTATTATGGCACATATTTCTCAATAAATGTCATTTCTGGATATAAAAGTATGACTCGTGGCTTTAGCACAGTTACAGTGGTGTGAAAAAGTGTTTGCCCCCTTCCTCATTTCCTGTTTTTTTGCATGTTTGTCACACTTACGTGTTTCGGAACATCAAACCAAT
>JASGAU010395510.1:2500-27362 GCA_030220045.1 Australoheros facetus
GTCGTTGCTGATAAAAAGAAGGCTAAGCCAAGAATCAAAGGCATAGACTGGCACAATAAACAGGATGCGGATGATGTAGCGCTGCTCATTTGGGACGGTGTAGGATCGAAGGTGTGTATAGATCTACAATAAAAACACAGACAAAGCATGTGAGAGTCATTAGGAAATAAATGGCCCTTTCCTGGCGAGCACTGTTACAGAACTTCACAGTAAGCTTATGAATTCAATACCTTTTTTGGCAATACACTTTTACAAGTGATGTGGGCCTACATGTGAAAACGCATTCACTCGTTTCATGATGGTCCTACTAAAAAAAGCAGCAAAGACACTGAGGAAAAAGAAAAAGGTCTCATCCATATTGAATGCATCATTTAAACACTCGCATACTACGCTTGACAAGTGTGTGAACAACCAGGCTAATGGCAACCGCAAAAGGAGAGAGGAGCAAAGCTAGAGTCCAATCAGTGAATCAAGACTGGAGATATGAATCAGAGCTCTGACTCATAGAAAGGAGAGACCGTCAAAACATTTGCTAATCACAAACAACATCTGTTGATATTTCGTGATCAGAACAGTCACTAGACTTGTGATTGTGAACTGCATTTTTCACAATAGGTTATCTTTAGTTATTGTGGTTACTCTCCCTAGAAGTGGTTGCCAAGATTTAAAAACACAACTAAGTTTTGAATGCTAAATGTCTGTATGTTACGAGCTTAAATTCATTATATTTGTGTATGCCAGTGACACAGATGAAGATCGTTGCAGGAATCCAGGTAATTCTATAGAGCTTACATACTTTAATCACTGTATACTGATAATAAACAATAAATCTGTACCTCACCATTTTTGAATGTCTTTGGATTTTGAAGTTATTACTTCAAGTTTAAGTGTCAACTTTTTCAGGTTATCAGATACCCTTGGTACAGAAAGGGATAACAGTGGTGATAACTAATTTGTTTTTCTATGGAAGAGAAACAATATAAACCACAAGAGTGTAAATACTAAAATGTCAGCCTCCTGAGTGTAACCATATCATCATTTTCTTTTTAATCTGGATGGTATTATTTCTTGCCACATTTTATCTTGCCCTGACTGTTCCGTCTGCCACAATGAAATACGAGAAGCATTCTTGTCTGGAATAAAGAGAGATTACCCAACTCCCATTTTAATGACCTCCAAAAATATCCCTGCTTCAATGTTACCGACCCCACCTTACATTGTACAGCCCTTAACAATATGATCAGTAGCTGGACTTTGTTTAAAGTCCTATAGTTTTAACACACATAAACAAATGTGACATAGTGCAACTGGCAACATGCAGGTCAACACACACACATCACATGGCAGAGAATCCAGCTGAAGTTTTCAGACTTTATATAAGAACATCATCCGACAGGAGAGTTTTACACCAGTGAGTCGTGTTAAAACAGTGAATCACTTGAATTACTACTATAATGTAGTACTGGCAACAAGGCTAAGAAAGTGATTGGCTTTTTTATTCTACTGTCAAGAAAAAGTGCAGTATGACCTATATGTAAATTGGATATATGTTCATAAATGTGTGAGGAAAGTTCAGTTAAATTGTTCCCTTTAGGACTCTAAGGTAATGCAATCCTACCACTCAAGTATTGTCTAGTACAAGATTAAGAAATCCACAGCAAAGCTACTGCAACATAAAGCAGTTGGGAAATATGGAGGAGATATATTACAACACTTTGTATCACTGGACAAATTAACGTGTTCTTATTGAACTCACAGGAGCAAATCAACCGAACAAATCCCAGCATTTACACTCATTAAAATGATCTTCTTTAGTCTACACGGAATACTTTTTACACTGCCTTTAATGTGTAGCTAAACAATGGCTGTTAGGACTAATATAACTTTAGTAAGGCTGCAAAATCAAGACACTTAACTTTTGATTAACACACAGATCATTTTCTCAATGTAATATAACTAGAAAGCACCCGTGGTGCCATATTCAAAATTACCTTCTACACAGAGAACAGTCAAAAACAAAAGCCATTCAGTTAATGTTCATTTAAAGCAAATATAAAAAAGAAAATTATCTATGCTGCAAGTCTAGAACAACAAAAATACAATATCTGGCATTTTAATTTCTTACTTTTCACAATAAATTTTTTTCAGCAAATCATTTCAGCTTTTAATTTGACAGTTTGCACGTTCATTGTTTTAAAATAAAATCTGAAAATCTGTATTTTGTCATTTTAAGTTAAAATTATTGTAATTAATCAACTCTGAGCAACAATTTGGAGCAAAACAAAACAAAACAAAACAAAAACTCCTTTTGTTTAAAAGTCTCATTTAAACATTTACACGGTTCACTTAAAAAGTGTGCGAATAGCTGGGGTTAATGACATCCACATAAGCATAGTGGAGTGAGGAGACTCCAAGTGCAAACTTGGAGTCCAATCAACGAAACAAGATTGCAGGTGTGGATAAGAGCAACTCCCACTTAAAAAAAAAAGAAAAAAAGAAAAAGAGACACACAAACAAACCAATTTGCTATCATAAACAGCATCTGTTGATATTTCTTTATCAGGTTAGTCACTTGACTTATGGTCATAAACTGCATTTGCATGAACATGGACAAGCTTAAGATTTACTTATCAGCCCAGTTAGACAGGTTGTCTCTAGATGGAGACCATTTAGTACTGTACCTAGAAGTGAGTCCCACATTACAAAAGTACTAATGTATGGTGTATGTTATTGGCTTAAATTCATTGTGTTTGTCAATATTTGTGACACAGATGAAGATCATATCACATTTTATGCCCAGTTATTACAGAAATCCGGGTAATTCCATAGAGCTCACATACTTTATCTTGTCATGTGTCATGTATACTGATAACAAATTTAATAAAACTGTAACTTGCTTTTTTTTAAAACAATGTCTGAAAAAAGTGAGTGGGTGAGCTGTGAGTGCCAACTCTTTCCATCTATCAGACACTCTTTTACTGATAATAACTAAGCTGTGTTCCTACAGTACAGAAATGACAGATCGCAAAGAGTGAATACAGAAACATCTCCTGAGTGCAACCATATCATCTTTTTCTTTTTAATCTGGGTGGTATTATTTCTTGCCACATTTTATCTTGCCCTGACTGTTCTGTCTGCCACAATGAAACACAGAAGTAAAGAAGCATGTTGTCTAGAATAAAGAGAAATTACCCAACCCCACTCAACCTCCCAGAACATTCCTGCTTCAAAATTAGTAACCACACCTTACAATGTACACTTAATATGATCAGTAACTGGACTTTGTTTCAATGAATTGATAAAAGTCATAACCAGTACTTTTAACATGCATGTGCGCACACACACACGCACACAGAGTGGCCTCTGACAACGGCAGCTGACAACATGTAAACCAACATATGCACGATATCCCAGAAAATTTAATTATCATTCTTATTAGTGACCAGTAGCCTTTAGGCAAAGCTTTACAGAAAACTAACACCTGACAGAACAGTCGTTGCACCGACGAGTCACATTCAAACGGTGAATCACATTGACTGATTACTATTGGTAATGAGGTTATGAAAAGGATTGGCTTTTTCAGTCACCACTCAAGCAAATAAAGCACGGATGTGTTAGGTAAGTATAGAAAAGTTTGAAGAAAGTTCTTCCTTTCAGGGGTCTTGGGTAATGAAATGCTACCATTTAACTGCAGTGGCTAATACTGTCAGCATTAACAAATCTACAGCAAAGCTGCTGGGAAATATGGAAGAGCTCAATTCATCCTCAAAGGGTCTCATCAGCTAAACAATTGTCACGTTTAATTGACAAAAATCTGTCAAATTATCTCCCCAGTATCGCTGTACTCCTGCTGAAAATGGAGACAGTCACATACAAAGAGCTCTTAAAATGCAGTGTTTATTAAAGAACAAAGACCAAGATCATTTTCTAGTAACAATTCAAGATTAATTCTTCATTAAAAAAAAGACTATTTAAAGGACTGGCAACTTATATTTCCTTGGTCAACCCAGACACTGATGACAACTGTGTATGAGAGTAATCCAATAAATCACACCAAGCTCGAGTCAGTTTAGCATAATATCTCGCTCATGAGACAACACCCGTGAGAAAACTGTGATGAGAATTGTTCACAATTTTGTGACATTTTAAAGACAAATTAATTCCAGTCACTCAAGAAAATAACTGATAAATTAACTGCTAAAGAAAATTATTTCAACCTCACCTTAGACAAGCGCACAACTAGATTAATCCAGTTCTCGCTCTACTTTAAAATTAGCCATAACCCTTTGCAAAAAACATAACCAAGAATACTTTTGTCACAAATTTATGCAAAGTCAAGAGATGAGTGCTCTATTGACAGCACTCATTTTCCATCATTGTAATGGGTGTGTTTAAAGGCATTTGGCAGTGCTGTGAGAAACTGAGCAAATTGTTACTAATTTAAGAATTCTTGGCATATCAATGCAAAACACAGCATGAACTGGTCTGAATGTTTAAAACTCACTTCTAGCACTTTACGCAACACATGCCCATTAGACGCTACACATTAAAGCCTGATTACTGTGAGGGCGGTGGTCATCTTTTGTAGTGAAGTGATGCTCTAAATTTGCTTTAAAACATAGAAAAACACATTTCCTTTCTGATTCTGCAAATAAATAATAGTTGAATGATGAAAACTGGCTTCAGGCCACAGTATATGTAAGGGTAAAAGGAATACATAAATAACGTAAAACAGGACTGAATCCGAAGGATATATTGTAGCTAAAGGAGAATGCCACTTGCAACACATAATACAGTTGTAAAGCATGAGATAAATGCAGTCTGATGGTCTTAATCCCAAAAGCTTCGAGCTGCAAAGGGACCAATAAGCCCACTACAAAAAAAAACAAAAAACAAAGAGCCATAGTCCCCAGATTGCTACTCCAAAATGCACAGGAAACATTATAGCAGAGGATCTAAGGTCACTGTCGATATGTGTTTAGTATTCAGAATGGGAGTTTAAGAGTCTATAGCAATCCTCTGGTGCCGAGTCAGACGAAACACCACCAGCATTGCAACACAACTCCTGCAGACCGTTTTATTCCCTCCTGTGCGACACAGAGGATGTCTGTTACAAGCCAGCATCCTCCCTGCGGAACACTTGTTGTTTATTTGTTCAATTAAGATGTCTTGCTGGCAAGTGTTTGGCCAAACATGTACTATATTAAAAAGATAGAAAACCAAGTGGCTTGATACTGAGTCACAAATCCCTAAACACAGATTGTTTTTGGATCACTGGATGGAACATTTTTTACTGCTCTCTATGTCAAACTTATTTATCTATGTAAATAATAAGTCTTTAATTAATTACACTAGCTAATTTAAATATGACATGGTATAAATTCCAGTCCAAGGATTCCGGATGAAGGGATAATCATTACTTAGGCTATAAAATCATCATATGAGGTACTATTACAGCTACAGTGAACAGGAACAACACTGTTCCTTTATAATGCTGTAAATGTTTTTAAAAAAATCAATTGATTTCCCTGCTGATGGTACACAGCAGCCTTTGACATTCACTGTAAATGAAATAAAAAAAACCCATAATGATTAGCTATCATCTCAGCACAGTGGGTACATCAACCACACATGTGGAAGCACTTATTTACAACAGTGATAAAATGGTTTCTGGGTAAAGGTAATCTGTGGTGAGCCATTTATTCATCTTGGCCATGTCCTTCCCCCATACAGAGAGGGCTCACTACACAATCTCTGTCCTGTAATAAGCTAGAGGATTTTTGTCAATTTTAATCTAATAGTCATTCACAACTAAAAGGTAAACACTCACACAAAGAAGTGAGGGAGTGCAAGCAAGTTAGGGGCCTTAGTATTTGCCTGGGAATAAAGGAATACTTTAAAATTAGATGAGAAAACTGTGAGAATAAAAACAAATAAACACTGTAAGCCGAGACACTGAACTCACTGCACTAATAAGCCTTTAGGAATAGAATAATCTGTTTCTATCCTCCAGGCAGGGAAGTCCAACCTGTCTGTTGCTAATGTTACATTACAATGTTGGCTACATGGAGCGCAAGTGAGCTGCACTTCTCTTCTTACGCATTTGCAAGAGTGCGGTGCTTTGTGATGCAGCGATTTTAGCTCTTCTCACACTGGTATTTACAATGATTTACATCAAAACCTTTTGTGAAATAGTGCAAACTCACCTGGTGACATGTTATGAGCAAGGCAGACCAGACGAATATCCCTGAAAGGACCTGGGCAATCACTGTGTTTAAAAACATCCCATCCTGTATGATTGATCCGTTGCCTGTTCTAATAATGGTCATATTGGAGACGTCTGACTTGTCTGGGAGAATTGGTGCATCCAGGTGAACAACTGAATTGTTTTCGGTTGATGAAGTCATTTCTCCCGAAGAAATATTCATCTGAAACAGAAAGAAAACGACAAACATCGGTACAGTTTATACAGATAGTTAAGGGCACACTTTCCCTGGGGGGTTGTCTGAGTGATTTTATGCTGCCCGTTGCGCACAAAACAAAATAGGCAATAATTAATTTTTTTAGCAGACACTGTACTAGAAGTGCTATTTTTAAAGAAAAAGAAACAAGTGTTCAATTGATCTTGTCGTCTCGTACCTTCTTTACTGTCAACAAAGAGCTCTCCTTGTCCCGGAGGTAGCGGAAGTAGCTTTATTGCGTTTAGAAGTCACCGTTCACAAGCCAAAGTTATATGACGAGCTTTAACGTTGAATTATATTTTCAGAAAAGCTAAACATAGCAATTTAGTCCCCGTAACAAACTGCTCGGCGACTTCATCCGCGACGCATTCAACAGGCTAGACTTCCTTGTTTGAGGTAGGTGTCTCACAGAGGTCGAAGTCCACACAGTCAGGGAATAAAAGACAAATCTTGTTTCAAGAAAATACGCAAATATTGCAGTAGACCCTGGAATTTACTGCGCAATGCCACTAGAAAAAAACAACTAACTTTTACTATAAACAGGAAAGATCTGAATATATCCTCGGGTGGCGACTCTGAGAAACGGTACAAATAAACAGGTTGGGCACAGGTGGATGGTACACGTGACCTGGGTTCCACGCAAGTCGTCATCACGTTGCTTCAATGATAGAAAGTGCGGCGCATACGCAAAGTGCACATACACTGACTTGGGCAGAGAGCTGCATAGGGTTCACTGGTTATTTAGAAGGCACACCGGGAGCGTCATACCGTGAGTGAAAAAATGATTTCATTCGCCAAAGATTTTTTGGCTGGTGGCATCCCCACTGCCATCTCTAAAACAGCCGTCACCACAATCGAGAGGTTGAAGCGCCTCCTTCAGGTCCAGCATGACAGCAAGCAGATCAGCGCAGACGAGCAGTAAAAGGGCATCATCGACTATGTTGTTCGTATCATCAAAGAGCAGTGAATTCTTTCCTTCTGGAGAGGGAACCTTATAAATGTTATCAGGCATTTTCATACTCGGGCCCTCAACCTTGTGTTCAAAGTCAAGTACAAGAAGCTCTTCCTAGTTGGCGTTGACAAGCGCACGCAGTAACGTGGCCTCTGGTGGTGCTGCCGGAGCCACCTCCCTTGTTTCGTGTACTCCCTAGACATTGCGCGTACCATTCTGGTTGCTGATGTGGGAAGAGTTCACGGGTCTGGGTGACTGAAGTCTGATGGCGTGAGAGGCTTGTACCGGGCCTTTAGTATGTCTTTGCAGTGCGTCATTATCTACAGCGTTGCGTATTTTGGCACATATGACATGGCTGACACAGCTTCCAGACCCCAAGAACACCCACATACTGATGAGCTGGATGATTGTACAGACTGTGACAGCGATTGCTGGCCTGGTCTCATACCCCCTGGATATTGTTCATAGAAGTATGATGATGCAGTTCGGATGTCACTGTCCAGTTTGGTTAATAATTTTGCATTTCTAGGGGCTCTGCCTTCTGCTTTGCTTAACATTACAAGCCAGTTTTCCCCTCGTAAATTCATATCAATTTTAGAGGCATTTAAACAAATGCTGAAGGTTCAAAGTGCACTTAATGGGTTTGATCCTTTACTTGGCCTGATATACTCACAGCAGGGATGTGGCAATTGTAAACAAAGCTCTGCTAACATGCTTATGTTTCTCACCGAGGAGTATCTAAAGCCTAATCCCAGTGTCCATGTGCAAACTTTGAGGCAGTTCCCACAAACTTGTGAGGCTTTGTGCTTCTGTTGTGCTATATTTTGGATGCAAATATAATACAACAATAATATTTACCATAAAGTTTTTTTTAAAACTTGCAACAAGTTGTTTAACCCACAGGCAAACTACAAGCACTATTCTGCTGGTTATGATGTTACTCTGTTTGAAGCACTTTGTAATGTGGGCTTAGGGAAGTGCAAGATACTGCTCATAAATTCACTCATGGTGCATTCAACAGGCTAGACTTCTTTATTTAAGGCAAGTATCTCACAGAGGTCATAATCCACACCACTGGGGATCAGATGGTTAATCTTGCTTCAAGAAAACAAGTGGACCTTGGAATTAACTGCACAATAGCACTAAAACTACAAACCTTTAGTATAAACAGCAGAGCTTTGAATGCATTCCCGGGTGGCGAGTGAGAAACGGGCAATAAAAAGGCTGGGTACAGGTGGAGGGTACAGGGGACTTGGGTTCAAAGTATGTTGTCATCACACTGCTTAAGTGATAGAAAGTGTGGCAAAACTGCAAAATGCACTCACACAGACAAGGCAGATTTCTACTAGGGTTGATTGAAACATCAGGAAAATCCCATCAAGTTGTTCACTGAGTTGTCTACAAATATGCAACAGCCATAAAACAAAACAGTGAGAAGACATGGGTTGGGATTTCTCAGATGCACCTTTTGTAGTTCATCTTCTGGACTATGCAGTTTCAATACAATATTATTAAGTGCAAGTGCAGCAAAAGTTTTACTTATTTTAAGTCTTGAATTCTTCCTCACATCAACCATTGATTTCAATGACATAAGCGTCTTTTTTAATCTACTATACAACCACAAATTTTTAAGGTAAGTTCCCACAGACCACCGTGAAATCAAGTGCACGAGGGTTCTCTGGCAGATATTTATGTCCCCATTTATGCAGACATTGTACAAGGAAACTGCCCGAAGGTCAAAGCACTGTGATGTTAAACACAGCATTACCAGGATGCCTTAGAACTTAAAAACAAAGAAAAAAAAAAAAGAGAAAAACATAAACAAGAAAATTTAGAATCACAATAAATAAAAGGAATGCAGTGTGCACTTTATTACACCTTCAATCATTAACCATTTAAGTCCATTTATGTATGGCTTCAGGACTTAGGACAGAATTTAGATTAAGCTACCAGGTTTTTTGGTTATAAGAAACATGCAAATGTTGTTAAATTGATGCTCTTAAATCTGGAATGTTTATATTTGAGCTGTTTTAATTGTGACAGAACATGTATTTTTGCCTCTGTACACCCCAGTTGATTTTTAACAGTCAAGATATGATTGAAGTGCAGACTTTTGGTTTTAATTCAAGAGGTATTAACAAAAGTATTACATTAACTGGAGAACTGTAGCCAATGTTATACATAGTCCCCCATTTTCAGAAGCTCAGAGTAACTGGACAATAACAAACATGCAGTTTTCATGCCAGTTAAAAAGCCCGTTTATTATTCTACGTAGTGGGCTGCTCAGTGTACTCTGCTCAGAGTCAGCCAAATGCTGCAAAACTGATCAGATAGTGCTTCACAGTGCAAATAGATAAACATCCAAAGCATACTGCAAAAGCAACCCAAGAGTATCTCAAAGAAAAGAAATGGGATATTCTTCAATGGCCAGTCACCTGAGTTCAACCCAATAGAGCTTTCTTTTAATCAGTGAAGACAAAACTGAATGCAGAGTCCCGCAAGCAGGCAGCAACTGAAGGTGGCTACAGTAAAGGCCTGACGAAGCAACTCAAGGGAGGAAACATTTGGCGACGTCCATGAGTTCAAAGCAGCAGGCAGTCATCTTCATGCAAACTTTTAAAAAATCTTTGGAAAATATTTTGAGCCTCTGAAAACAGGAGACTGTAGAAAAATGTCCGTAACTGAAACAGTTCATGCATTTTTTTTTTCTTTTTGTAAAACCACTTGAATTAAAGCTGCAAGTCTGCACTTCAGTCACAACTTGACTGCTTGATTTAAAATCCTCTGTGGTGGCAAAATTATAGAAAATGTGTTAGCGTCCAAAAATGTATGGACTTAATGGAGTATTTATATGTTACTGTCATAAAATCAATTAGAATCAAAAAACCTTTTAAGAAAAAGCCCCAGTTCTCAAATTTGCCGGTTGTTTTTCTCTGATATTAAAATAATATTTCAGGGGTTTGGTCCATAGAAATCTGAAGGCAGCACTCATGTGACTTTTCTCACTGCTCTCTGACATTTAAACCAAATAACTGACCAATCAAAATAATAACCATATTTATTAGACTTAATAAATATAACAGCTCCTGTAGCAAGATGTTATAGAAACAAATGAGTAACAAACTGTACATGACAACCCCATGGCTTTTATCATAACCAAGCGCATATACATCTTTCAGTTCAGTCAAAAACATCCAAATGAATCATATGCTCTATAAATGCTTTTCTTTTACAAAAGTACAAAGTTGTGAGGATGATAACATGTAAAGCAATATCTCGATTCAGTCGGGCTTAAATAATTCAGCTGCGTTTGTTAAAGAAAACACATTTCAGAAGGGACTGGTTCGAGGTGCTCTTTAAGAAATATATTGTTCTGCTAGATGCTTCTCATGAAACAAGCTGGAATATTTGTATTGTAAAATAAAATAATAGAGCACAGAAGAAAAGATTTTCAAAATACACAGTGGTGACATCATTGGCCATCATTTTGCAAACCATCACTTAGTCAGCACGCATTCAGCTTCTGAGAGCAATGTGGCGTGCAGAAATCTTTCTTTACAAACAGTAAATTATATGTCTCATAAATTATGTTTTGTGGAAGACGGCCTGTGCTGATGAAATTAAAAAAAAAGATTAGAGGAGATTAATTTGGATTAATAAATTTCTGTCTTGGAGCTATACATTTTTTTAAACCAGATTAATTTTTGGAGGAGTTTGATTTGGAAAAAAGATGCAAAGATAAAACGTGACACTGAGAGCATCCAGACGAACGATATTTTACCCCGCCTACAGGCTTCGTGTCCCTTTTAATTACTTCCTACCAGACTTGACAGCTTTTGATGATCTCTTTAATTTGTTTTATTGCATCTATGGTGGAATCTTTCAGTGCCAGTCCCAGTAAGACAGGCCGGTTGCCAGATTCCTGTGACACGAACATTGCCAGGTTTTTGGCACAGACATGTGTCAGAGGCTGGAAAGAGAAAACAAATCAGGAATTAGATTATTGCAAAAAAATGCTTTAACATGTCTACATTTGAATAAATGTAATAAACAAGCAACTTGTTTTTTTCCTATGCAGTGGAATCTTACTGCACATCACTGAAGTGCTTAAAGCTTACGGCAAATCGTTTCAGTAGTGTTTTCAAACATTAACAGTTTTAACAAGAATTATATTACCTTTCAATCGTGGTGTGAAAAAAAGACTTTTCCAATTAAATTTTGTGCTCTTGCGATTCAGTGTGTGGTAAACAATTAGATCTGCCTTTTCTGCTGTGAAGCATTATTCATTGAGCTTACTCTAACCACACATATTATGACTAAAACAAATGTATTTTTTTGAGGTTCCCTTTTAGGGAAATCACACAACATGCTTTTTTTTAATGACTGTAAAATTCAAAACACAGAGAAAGCCTGTGTAATGACCTCTCTATACTGCGCCCTTCACTGTAAAACAGTTATTGACTTTACAAGAAACAAGTATTCCAAGTGTTGTTTTTTTAAATGACCGGAGGGGAAAAAAAGAAAAAGTATTCAGAAGCAAACAAACTTTGTATTAATCCATTCAGGTACTGATGACACATCTCCTGCAGTGTATGACTGCTAGAAAATGACATGCTCATGCAGAGATGAAATAGGTTTCCTTGTGTAAATCTTAACAGACCACTGAGCTCCAGAACTGCACACATCTAATTTCGCCACAATCCGCCTGAGCAGTCCAGAATCAATCTCATTTGCCCTTTAACAGCATGAAATGAGATACCCCGTGTTGCAACAAGTCTGCCTGATGTCCCGTGAACAAGTCTGTATCACACTGACAATATTTATCTGAACAATTTCAGCCAGCGTACCTCATCTCTGCCCAGCAGTACTTTAGTGGAGAATGTTGGGGTGCTGATATCATTAGATCTGGAGTCGGGTGTGACAGAGATCAATGTCCCAATTTTGCCATACTGAGTGAGAACTACAAATATGTAATTACTGAACTCTGTACAGATGACTTCTGTTGGAATTCCATTGACTTCTCTCTGAGCTTGTTTTGTTTTGATGACAGGCTCAGACATTTTCTTAATCCTGCGCAGAAAAAAAAAGTCAAAAACAGATTATAGAATGACACAATACAGGTGTATTTGCTGTCTCAGAGTCTTGAAATATTTTAATGCCAGCATTTAGCAGTAACAAATTACTGGTCATCTGCCAAACAATAAACTTCATTTGTCCACAATACATTTAGTTTCCTGCAGCCACGTTACTGACCTGAAAGTTTACACACATCCAAGTATAAAAATTTCCATAAGCCTATGATAACGACTTAGAATTGAATTTTCTATTAATCCTACAGTTTATGATCACATAAGACAAACTGGACTTTTTCCTTATCACTATTCAAGTACTGTAAGTACATATTAATGTTGTTAATCAAGTCATTGATTCATATACCATATTTAGTCACATATTTATTTAGTGTGGATTGTGGACTTCTGCAAGTTTTGTGCAAGTGTAACCCTCTCCAGTCAGCTTTAGTTTTTCTTTAGAATTAAAAGGGTTTGTACTGTGTTGCATCATCCCTGCTACTTTTGTGTGCATGCTTGTTTTTAAACTGTACATCCATACACATGATTCAAAAGTAAATCACGTTAAAGTAATAAGCTATTGGAGTTTTCGGATACTCTGGAGCACCCTGCTAGCTTCTAAGTACAGCCAGGAAACTCCAGACAAATTTAAGAATTATGTCCTTACTACAATCCACATCCCACCCACTTAAGTCGAGATTTTAACATCGACCGTATCTATTATTTCCCCACCGAGTCGTCATAGATAAACACCCCCAGAAAGGATGCTCCATGCTCAGATGCTAACGTTAGCTGCAGAGCTGCTGTGAGCTCAGACCGTGTGTCAATATAGCAATAAACACCCCTTTTCCGCGCCCGTAAAAAAAACAAAAAGTCTTCACCCTGTATCTTCGGCTGTCCACGGTTTAAACTTTATTCTTCAAAGAATCCCTACACTTTTAACTCAACTTCAGCTGCGCTTTGTCATTCAGCCTCCACCGTGAAAGTAAACCGAAACGAACGTGGCTCGTTTTGCTGAAGGCGAGCGCGCTGCGTGATGACGTATTTGACGTCACGTTCATCGCCACTACCTCCTAGCACAGACTGATATTCTGGCCCTCAGAGGACGCAAAAAGAACAAATCAGCAAAGAGGAAACGCTCCTAGTCCAGTTGGATGGAAGACAGTGTCAGTTGGAATACAGTGCAGAGACTTGATTCTAATTCATTATTTGGTTCACACTATTTGTCGTTGTAAAGTAAGTCGCTAGTTTTTAATAATTGTTAATAAGTAAAACGTGACATTCACACACTGGCTGTGGCATGAATATTAGGAATAGGTTCTAAGTTATAAGTTCTAAGTTTTATTCATCATCATAACGTTAGACATAGTCGCAGCATATAACTTCGTACCTGCTGCGAATATGTCTAACGTTATGATGATGAATAAAATTCTTCATAGACATGCTTTCCCCATTTATTGGCTGTCCAAGTTCACAGCTGTTACCATCAATATGATGAATAGTTTCGAAAGTCCTGCAAAGATATGTGTTTAACTAAAATGGATAGCTATAGCAAATACATGTCTCACAATAAAAGCTATCATCAAGGAATGTTGTGACTGGTTTGGTTTAGAAGAACAGTGTCCTCTACGAAAGATTTGCAGGCTAGCTTTTCATGTCCTTGGCACTGTTCTCACAAAATAGTTCCTTGGAAATTCCCCTCAAATATGTTGTGGACAAGTGAGGTTTAGTTTCCCACATACTCACGGATTAAAGCACTTAATGCCTAAAGAGATCTTTGAGTTTTGTTTTTCTCATAAATCACAATTCAAGGTTCAGGCACTGTTCACTTTGCATGATTATACTTAATCTGGGGAGTCATTTTCGCAGAAATGACAGTGATGAAGTCAGGATGATGTAGCTGAACTTTCATAAAGTATTATCAAAAGGGAATATGTTTGAGTTCAAATTAAATCGGATCCCCTGGCCTGGCACATTTCAATCAATATTAGCCAACAGTAACAGCTTTTCAAAAGCAAGAAACCACAGAAGCACAATGTTTTTAATTAGCTGTCAATGGAGCTTTAAAGAAGCAGATCAAGTTGTGCTTTTCATTCTTCATTTTATTTATTTATTTATCTTTGCAGTGGATTTCATTAAAAAGTGGTACTTTACACTGTAATTCAGTGAATAATCCCTTTGTTTGATGAGAAGGATGTCCATGGCACTATAACATGGAGATAAAAACAATAGATAGGGCTGGACAGTAGAATATAAGAAGTGGTATTAACACTTCATAATGTTCTTTGTAAATAGCTACCACACGTGGGATGAAAACCACCTGCAAATGTATTGCCTTGACATTTAACAAGTATTCTAGTGCTTGCATGCAGGCCATGCAAGCACAGTTAAGTTGGCCCTTTACATTTAGACTACAGATTGGCCAACCGCTGCAGTCAGATTTGCTAATACAGCTAAAGGAGATACAGGCAGATGAGGAATTTTCACTGTTGGCAAAAATGCTTGCATTACTTTTTTTTTTTCAAGTGGATGTGAGGCTCGACTGAAGTTTGCGAGTGCTGCATCAGGCTGATTCGAAAGGAGCCATCCCTATGAACATGACACATTCACAATGTCAAATAGAACGGGCTCAGCAGAATTGCTATGCACTCTGAGTAGGCAGCATTAGGTATGAAATTGGTTGGACCATTCCCTATACTCCCTGACTGACCATCTGTGTCCTTGACTGATCATTCTGATCTAAACAAAAATGTAATGCAAATATCAATACATAGGATTTCTGCATGAATGTATGGAATCAGTTGAGCCTGTCTGTCAAATTTATAAGTTAAAAATCACCTGCTGTGTTTCCACAGCACGAATAGAAGGCAGTTCGTGAGCCATCAAGTGCAGCAAGTGTCAAATGGCCATGTGTAGGTTTGTGAAAATTTTGAACATTCAATAGAGAAATAGAGGAACATGTCCTTGTTGAAAATTGACAGTGCTACTTTCATACGTGGCTTAAAAAGATGAATGTTAAAGTTCATCCTCATGTGGTAATAAGGCTGCTTCAAAATAAAGCTTTCAGCTTTATATCCTGAGAGTATACCTTTCCTGAAGCTCCGAAACAATGTGTTTGCATTTTTCATGACTAATGCAGTAAGATAGCACATCTTTGAGAAGTCCGTTAATGTTCTTCTCTTTTATAAAGGTCAGACTCTATAAGGTTGTGTTTCAAAGTGGAGATTAAAAAAAGAACAAGAGCAAGATAAATGAATATGTTTACATAGAAATCAGCAGATTCCATTACTTTTACATTACTTGTTAAACATTAATATGTCCACTGGCTTGGAGAAATCTGCATTTTCATAATGGAAGTTCTTTATACATTCAATATCAACACACAAAAAAAACAATTTTGCACCAGCTACATGGTGCCGTCACTGAAGATTCTCATAAATGTCTCTGTTTTAGCATCCAAATGATATTTTTTGTGCTTTAGTTCTGTCTATTGTTGTCTTTAAGTGAGCCACATCAGCAATGTTTCTTCAGTCTTTAATCAGTTCAAATATGTCCTCAGGGTCCTTGTTATTTTAATTACCAACAGTTATGTCATAAAAACACGGGCATGTGTTGCCAAGCTGTTTCTGAAATCTTGCCTACTGTGTTTTTTCCACATCATTGATTTTAACTTTATCTCTAAATTTTCAAATGTAAATGCCCAGAGAAATTAAGAAAAAGGAAAATAAAGGAAGCTCTCAACAGGTTTCTAGCGTGGCCGTGGATGTGGCTTTTTAAATGATAGAAAATACCACTAAGACTTTGAAATGAGTTCTGGTCTCAAGTTGCTCAGTCCATGTAATATTAAATTGTGAATTACTAAAGCCATTGCTTTGAATAATGAGTTTTAGACACACTAATATCTACAGTGGTTTTTCCAGGGGTTTAAGGACTCTTTCTGTTTCCAGATAAAATGAGGAATCATTTTATTCATTCATGTTCAATAAAATTCATGTGAAGATAGCACTCATTATACATACATTGGATAACATTATGAGCACCTGCCTAATATTGTGTTGGTCCCACTTTTGCTGCCAAAACAGCCCTGACCCGTTGAGGCATGGACTCCACTAGACCTCTGAAGGTGTGCTGTGGTATCTGCACCAACATGTTAGCAACAGATCCTTTAAGTCCTGTAAGTTGTGAGGTGGGGCCTCCATGGATCAGACTCGTTTGTCTAACCCATCCCACAGATGCTCGATTGGATTGAGATCTGGGGAATTTGGAGGCCAAGTCAACACCTCAAACTCGTTGTTGTGCTCCTCATGTTTGCTTTGTTGTAGGGAGCTTTATCCTACTGAAAGAGGGCACAGCCATCAGGGAATACTGTTTCCATGAAAAGGTGTACATGGTCTGTATCAATGCTTAGGTAGGTAGTGCATGTCAAAGTAACATCCACATGGCTGGCAGGAACCAATGTTTCCCAGAAGAACTTTGCCCGAAGCTTCACACTGCCTCCACTGGCTTGCCTTCTTTCCATAGTACATCCTGGAGCTAGGTGTTCCCCAAGTAAGTCATGCATATGCACCGGGAATCCTTGTGATGTAAAAGAAAATGTGATTCATCAGAACAGGCCACCTTCTTCCATTGCTTCGTGGTCCAGTTCTGATGTTTGCGTGCCATTATTGGTGCTTTCAGTGATGGACAGGGGTCAGCATGGACACCCTGAATGGTCTGCAGCTATGCAGCTCCATACACAGCAAACTGCAATGCAATGTGTCTTCCCATCAGAATCAGGATTAACTTTTTTGTCAATTTGAGCTACAGTATCTCATCTGTTGAACTGGACCACACAGGCCAACCTTTTCTCCCCACATACATCAATGATCCTTTCCCATTCATGACCCTGTTGCTGGTTCACTACTGTTCATTCCTTGGACCAATTTTGATAGATACTGACCAGTGCAGACCAGGAACATCCCACAAGAGATGCAGTTTTGGAGAGGCTCTGACCCAGTCGTTTAGCCATCACAATTTGGCCTTTGTCAAACTTGCTCAATTGCTACATTTTTCCAGCTTCTAACACATCAACTTTGAGAAAATGTTCATTTGGTCCTTAATATCCCACCCACTAACAGGTGCAATGATGAAGAGATAATCAGTGTTATCCACTTCACCAGTCTGGGGTCATAATGTTATGACTTATCAGTGTATTTTTCTGTTTTGTATTCTTCTCTTCGTTCATTTTTATACTTGCCCCATTTTCACAAAGATGTCACTAAAAGTAGCCTTGCACCTGCACTAAATGAACATGCTCTGCAGGTCCTTGAAAGCAAGGCTTTTGATTCTAAATCACATAAGTGTGGGTATTTCTTTTTTCTTTTAGTTGCTAGCTGTGTAAATGAATTTGCCCTCCATGTTTTCAGATGGCTACATTTAGGAATAAGGTGTTCTTTTAGTTGTACTAAAAAAGTGTTGTTGCATGATCTCTTTTTGGACAATAAAAACACAAAACCAGCTGTAGCTGAAATTTGTGTCAGATTTAGCTATGCAAGGTGTGGTAGTAGACTGAGGACCCAAATGCAGAATGCAACAGAGGAATTGGGGAACATAAAGTTGAGCATTAATTTGCATGAAATGACCAAGTAACCTACAGTCCTAGAACAGGTAACAGAATCCAAAAGTCACAA
This sequence comes from Australoheros facetus, assembly GCA_030220045.1. Classification (NCBI taxonomy): domain Eukaryota; kingdom Metazoa; phylum Chordata; class Actinopteri; order Cichliformes; family Cichlidae; genus Australoheros; species Australoheros facetus. Next base: position 20,652 of record JASGAU010395510.1, read on the forward strand.
GGGATCACTGGGAAAACCACTAGGAATGGCGCAGCTATGTCAGACAACTCACCAAAGGGCAACGGGAGACTGTGACAATAAATACTGTGACAATAAATACAAGAGGTGACAAAGGAAGAGGAAACAGGAGGGGAACACAGCTGAAATTACTCACGAAAGACCAGACAAGGGAAGTAAACTAAATACCAAACACACAAGATACAGGTTATCAGAACAAAACAGGAAATAACCAAACAAGGCAAACATCACTGACAGAGACTTAGCATAAGAGGACAGAACACTGTAGGGAAAATTAATACTCAAAACTAGAGTCCAAGAACAGAACTGATACACCAAGGGAAATGAGTACAAGAAAGAATATCAACCCCAAGAAAAAACCCAAGAATCACAGATTTAAATAAAGAAAAAAGAAAAAAAGCTCAAAATCACTGGGTAAACAAGTTGAGATTTGGCATAACAGAGCGAAAAGGGAAGCTTGACCGTGGTACATTTCTGAAAGAGTTACTGGTGCTTAAGTGTTCTCAGTTTTACAAACACATCCCATCCTTCTGTCTGTATGACTAGTCAAGTGTTTTTTTCTGTATCACACACAGACGCTCTGTGTCAAAATGTCACCCCACATAAAAATATCTTTGCTGCACCATCCTGCATTTCATCTTCACATTTAAACTGTTCCATGTGTGTCTCAACAAATCTCTTCAATACAGACTGAATGCATACACACACTAATATGTTCCCCCCTCTTTGCACAGTTTTTGAATAATAACTACTGTAATATTCATCTGTCAGTACTGCCAGACAAACATTTTCCTCAGTCATGCTTTGTAAAATCTGAAAAGATGAGCAGCAAATCGTGAACCCTTTGTGCCTCAGTGTGAGTCACAAATACACACACACTGTAAGTTTGTACATCTATATATCCAGAGACGCTAATTAACATAATGCATTACCTAATAACTAAACAAAATAACAAGTAATTAACTGCAAACAGGCCTTTAAAGGTCTGTCCCAAAGTGGTACCAGCCTAAATGTTCAAAACTCTGCTCACTCTAAAACAGAATGCTAGCTGTAGAAGTGTACACACACACACACACACACACACACACACACACTCACACTCACACTCACACACACACACACACACACACACACACACACATACAATTATTACCCTGATGGCCACTAGAGTGCTGTGCTGTATTACAGATAGGGCTCAAAAGCGTCTTTATCATGACATTTTAAAGTTGCACCACTGCTATGTGGGATTGACCGCTGGGGCTACGATTCATTATCCATTAAGTGTTTTTGAAGCAGAGGCAAAAAACAAATCACAGTGAGAAAAAAAGCAAACAAACAAACAAACAAAAAACATATGTTCTGGAAAAATGTCAGACGGCCTGTGATTTACCTCATGTGTGTTAGGACCACCCAGTTACTATAATTGATTAAATAATTTCTTCATGGTTTATTTAATAAGACCATGGTAAAATAGCAGTGTGAAACTGGTACTTTGCAAAAGCAGCAGAGGATGACTGTAATTGGAACTGTTTATTAATAATTAAGGATTAATTCACCAGCCGCAGTTTCTGGATTTGAAAGATCACTCTCAAATCAAAGCCCTCTTAATAAAATAAAATAAAATAAAATAAAATAAAATAAAATAAAATAAAATAAAATAAAATAAAATAAAATAAAATAAAATAAAATAAAATAAAAATCTGCTTGACCAGAGTCCCATCCATTTCCCATTTATATTTAACTTCTCAATAACAGCAGCCAATACACCAAGCAACTGTTCGCCAATGCAAGACATTTATTTATTAAGGCCATTTCTGTTTTTTTGACTCATGAAAGAGGTCACTGATTTGTTCTACACATCCTAGTCAAAGGCACCATGTATAGTAGTTTGCATAGCTTTATTTTCTATGAACGACATGGGATTCAAATATTTTCCAAAGAAAATAAAGCAGAGATTTTTTTGGTTACATTGTTCCCTATTACTGAAATCATACAAAAATAAACAATACATAGGAAATTTGCTTGTAAACGATTAGGAAGATTTCTAACAAATGCATAACAACCTTAACTGCATAAGGACTGATTCAAGTGGTCTTTGAAGTGCTGATGTTCATCTGAAGTACACAAGTTCTTGGTTGAAGTTGTTCACGTCAGAAATTTGAAGCAAATACAAGCTCCTTCTCCACTTCTTTGTGATTGGCAGAGACACAGAGGGCAGTAGTACTTTGCCTATAAAGATTCAAATCAATAGTTAGCCCATAAAAGCCTCCCCTAAGGCTGATATACAGTCACCACTGGTACTTTGGAGGTAACACAAACTCAGCATGCTAAGGAAATTGTGTAATCAACCTGTGGTCTGACTAGCTTATAAGGAGTATAACGATGCACTTGTTTTTTTAATGACTGTTTAACTATATGATTTATAAAAAATGAATAAATAAAAAAGATAAACATCAATGGTTTTCAAAGTACAATCAGTGCCTAATTACATAATACTGTATATTGCAGTTTTTAGTAGTTTTAGCTGATTATATGCATTTTAAGAAGTATTTTCACAGAAAATACCACATCACACATTCACAGTACATTATCTTTAATGTCAAATTTCCCTTTTATGTTTATAGAATAGCTTTGTGCTGGAAACAAAGTCTGTTTTAACAAATAAAAAACAAATCAATTTCTAAATCAATGATATATAAAATGTATTGATACATACTAAATTATCTTTTTCTTTTTCAAAAGGTGGTCGTGTGAATCATTTCATGAAATAGCCATATGGAAAAGAAGGGTAGAATAAATCAGACCAGAGTGAAGGTGGGAACTTTGTGCAATATTAATATTTCCATCAGGTTGAAAGTGAAACATCATCCTTTGGTTGAAAGTCGCAAGAGGTTACATAACTGGTAACCGTTCAGCACCTTCAGGTTCCTCAGCATTCAGTGTTCAACAGTGCATGTATGCTCTGCTTGCCCTTGTTGGATTACACTCACCAACACACTCTCAAGTCTTCCTGCATTATTTTGTCTTTTTGGAAAGACCCTTCACCTCTTGAGCAAGAAAATTTTAATAATTAGCAGCAAAGAAGGTTCACTTTTAACAAATTGCTCTCATCTCAGGGGTGCTTAACATATTAAGTGCTTCACATTTTCTTTGTTCTCACACATTAAGGTGCTGTATTATGGTCTTCAGTCTTGTATTTGTGAACATTAATCATCACTAATGACCTTAATTAGGATTTAACTTATTCTATCTAAGTCCATGCATGTTTGCTGTGCTGGCTGAGAGCAGACTTGGCCAATTATGTATATATAATAGTTAATACAAGATGGAATTAATGTCACTAAAGTCAGGGATATTGATGGGTCTCAGCAAGGCCTTCTAAATAGTTGAGCATATTTGGTTGATGAATTCATTAACGGTAATAAGTTTCAACTGGCTCTTGCCACGTACACTGAAATGAAACAAAAAAGCAGCATGCCCTTTAGTGTTGTTTAAATTTTCACGCAAATACATCACCTGATTAATTCAAATAACTTTGTTAATTTTTGCCACTGATTGTCTGCCCGGTCTGTGATGTAGCACCTCATTAGATCAGAATAGCCAGAAGGCATTCGTAGCACACCAGCTAAGGAATTAAATATTCTAAACAATTAATATTGATATTCAGAGGTATGGTGTAAGACAACATAATTAAATGTAGAGTTATTAAATATATACCGAAACACACTTCAAGTCACTTCTCAAGTAAAACGTAGTAAAAAGTAAAAAATTCAAGATATAATTTAGTCCTTCAGTCATCACAGCTGAAGTACTTAAGTGCACTTTACTTATTCTGAAGGACAATGGGAAAACTGCAGAGGAGAAAGTATAAAAAGTACATCCTGTGTTATTTATTTATTTTTAAATTAATTATTTCTTTAAACAAATGGTAATGAGAGAGTTATTTTTTCCTCGATGCCTCAGGAGCTGGACTCAGTGGCATCCATTAGTTTTCTACAGTGTTGCTTTGTGGTCCATGGAGAAATAACCCCACACCTTCAAACTCCATTGAAGCCAACAGACTCAAGGCCACCTGGAAAACACACACGCACCCTATGGAGTACATCTTCCAACTCAAATCTGCAGTTAGAAAAACAAACTGTTTACAAGAATGTGATTCAGATTCTCCATAAGTTCCCATCAAAGCAGTCATCTGTCATGTGTAGAAAACATGTGCCTGCTCTAGAAATATTATAGAACATATTGGATAAAATGGATTTATGGGATTTCACTGCTCACTGCTTTGAAATTCAGATGTTTTGACACTTTCACATGCTAATCTTCCATGATTAGTTGTGTAAATGGTACTTTTGATTAAACAGTAAAAAAAACAGTAGAGTTGAGGAAATACCTAATTATGGGCCCTTCAAATTAATTTTAATTACAGTTGATGCACCTACTTCGTTTCACAATCGTGACTTTTTTATGTTAAAATTATTATAAATTAATTGCAGAACTACTGAAATTGCTGTTATTATAGTGTGCATTATACTGTCTTAGAAACCAATATCCAGAAGGAAGAAAACATCCTTTAAACTCCTGATAATTTTCTAACTTTCGGTTCAGGTGATTTGCACTTTCCACACATTTGAATGATGAAGCAGTCATTACAGCTTTTTGTAATCTTAGTGTAATTTTATATTCATAATGTAGCCTCATATTTAAACTGCTTCCATGTCCTTCATTTGCTTGAGACTGTTCTTATTAGTCACCGCTTTCTAAGGCTCAAAATACACAAAGTCTCTGTATAAATTGTTATTATTTCTAGTTCTTTTCTGCAGATATTCTTTAAAACCTGGACAATTAAAGCGGCAGTGCTTTGATTTGTGTACACCTAAACACCAGGCAAATCCAAAGGAGCTCATTTAATCTGGAGAAATACGAAGGCGACTACATATTTAATGACTTGGTCCTAACTGAACATGCTGCGACATTTCTACTAAAGAGGTAGGAGCTTTAAAATGTGCTGAGGAGTGAAACTCTGAAAGGATAATTTGCCGTGATTAATTTACGCATCTCCCCACAAACAATGTAAGTTAATGCTTGTAATATCACCCACATCCAAATGGTAGAAAGGGTTGTATTTCAAGTTCAATCGAAACATACAAGACGTGCATATTTTACAGAGCCGAGAGTTGTCACCCATGCGCTACTGTTAAGAGGGGATTCGCGTCCTAATAATACTTGATGTGACAAAGTGATCCCATTTGTGAGTACACATACATTCTCATCCCAGATGTGCAGCTAGCATGAGATGAACCTCAAAACAATAAATGAATAAAACAGCACTTGTGGCAACTGTGAGAATGGGTGCTTTTAATTTTCCTGCTCAGATCAGTCTCTGAGCAGCACTGAATTTTTCAGTAGCCTATCAGTGTTGCTGCCTGGGAGGAAGCCTGTCAAACAGAGCTCTGTTGTCTGTCGCCTGTCCTTGTGTGTATGATGGCAGAGCAACTGAGAAAGGTTTTGTCAGCAGACAAAGAAACCTTTTAATCACAGATAGGGCCCCAAAAGACAGCCAGAGCAGCAGGTTCTTAATATGTGGGTTGCTGGAGGTCTTTATCTAATATTCCTAAAGGGGGAAAACACTGTGAAGAGATTTTAGGCTGAGCCAGGGAAATTAAATCTGTAATCTACAAACAGTCTCAACTAGCATTCTTCATCTCAGGACAGACTTTCTTTTGAGAGTTGCTTTGCGTTTTTGTTTTTTTGGGTTGTGTTTCAGCGCTGCTGTGTGTCATTTTTTTATGATTTATTTCCACTTTGATGAGAATGATAATGGCATCTGGAGGAGCTGACTGAAACAAAGCTAAAAAACAAAATAAAAAAATAAAAATCTTTTTTAAAAAGAAGAACAAAAAAAAAAAAGTCCTATTTCTTCTTCAGTATATGGCATCTGTGTTTGAAATGTAAAAGAACCTCAGCCTTATACTTGCCCAACATTTCTGACTTCAGTAGCAATATTAATCTCACATTTGGCTGCTATTCAGTTTGTTGATGAATACATGAGACCACTGGGTATTGTTTTTCATTTAGACATAATGTGCACAATATTTTACAATGACATGGCAATGTCTTTGTAGGCGGGCCACCCTAAATTCATTCATCAATCTCGGTCCTTATGTTTGACGACTGGTTGGCATTTGGTGAAGACTGAGTGCAGGAATGGTGTCTAGTCTGTGATTCTGACTGGCATTATTTAGAACAGAAGGCTCAAAGAGACACTGCGCACACGTAAGAAAAGGTCACAGAGAAAAATGGAGAACAGCAGCAAATTGCCTCTCCAGCCCATTACTGCTTTTCCTTACCACAATATGTTACCCAGTTTGGCATGCTGGAGGGCCAATGTGAACTACTAGCTCTGACTTAGGACAAGAACAAGTTAATCTAGTCTAGGTGTTTCCATCCAGTGGACACAATCTGTTTTCTTGTTTGTTTGACTTGCTCAGGTGAAAAAGGGGGGAAAAGAGGAAATGAAATTATTTAGAATGTTTGCAATGTTTAACGTTTGACTGCATAATTACCTAAAACCAAAGTGTGGTTATACTGATAACGGTGGCTTGAAGTGTGACATTTAATTTATGAATATGAGACGATTCCAGTGAGTTGAATTTACTCCAGAAACCCTAGGGCTGTTTTTTTTTTTTTTTTTTA
>JASGAU010395513.1:0-13442 GCA_030220045.1 Australoheros facetus
GGAGAGGGGGAAGCGGAATGAATAAAAATGAGAGGAGGTGCGTTCAGCACATGCCTTTGCGTCTAATTTGTTGTTTACCAATCAAAGAGAACTCACATAAAGTGTAAGAGGACAAAACTGACAGTTTTAACAGATTTGAACATCTAAACTTCGTTTGAAGGGGTGACTTGTCTCCGAAGAAGACAACAACATCAACCAAGGGCTTAGTGGCTTCCTCTCTGAGGCTAAATGTGACCTTTGACCTCCCGTGCCAAAACAGAGTTTTAACACAATACCATAAGTCCTGCAATGTTATAGTGTTTAAGAGCTCAAAAGTTTCACATATAAAGCCTGCTGTGTCATCTCTGAGGAAAAGGTCTGTGTATCTGTGCTGATGATTGAAATAACTGTAGCAGAAAATGTGGATTTGCATTAAAATCCACCCAATTTCAGTCGTGGAAATAAATAGTAAAGAATGGAATATATAAATACAGCATCTTTGTTAAATTTGCTCGATTGCACTTTCAGACTTTTCCAACAATAAATCATGTCTTCCTTTGCGCACAATCATCAGTGCGCTACTCTTCTGCTCTCAATTACACCAGCTCGTTCGCACAGCAACACACAAAAAAACACACTGAGGGAGCGAGCGTGTGTGTGAGAGAGAGAGGCGCTGTTGTTGATTAATTGCTGAGAGGGGAGTCCGGCGGCTGTCTGTCTGTTCAAACACTCTCTGGTGAATCCTACAAGGATGTAAACAAACTTCATCCCCTGCTCTGAATTCTGTTCAGCGGAGAACAACAAAAGCCCCCCTCCCCGTCATATTTTTTTTTTCTCTGGCCAGGTGTCATGACTGGGTCCTTGACGGCTCCTGTCTTCCTCGGTGCCCCGGTGGGCCCTCGAATACATTACAATAATTAAGCCTTCCGTGATTTAGCCTCCTAAGAGAGAAGTCCAACAATGTAATTAAGGGCAAGCTCGCTGTATTAGGTATGAATATTCAAAACTGTGTCAATTAATTAGCCGGTGTATCACTCCCGTTATGTCTTGGTCCTTCAAGCCCACTCAAAAGGTCAATTGTGTCAACGGAGAGCATATTTTAAAGACATTATGTAATTGCAAAGAAAATGACTTTTTGGTGCCACTTTGCTTGACGAGGAACGAACATTTTAGGCTGTATATTCATCGCTAAATAAAGACAGTTGATGCTGCGCTTGTGTTTTTTTGTTTTCTCTGAGCCTGAAAAATGAGATTTGAAACTCCGAGGCCCTCAGAGGCCAGGGCGGGTAAAAGCATCCTCTTAAAACGCCCGGGAAAGATCAATATTAAATCTGTTTTCACAAAGGGGGCCGTTAAATAGACACCGTGGCTGATCTGCATAACAAAATTAATTAGGTAGTCTACGGCAGTGTTCGGCTGCACCCAACTCCTGGACAAATAACTAGTTGTAAAGCACACCTTCTGGGCATATGGAACATATGCTGGAATTATCCTTAATTGACTAATTACATAAATTACTCATTAAGTTTACAGCACATCAATTATAAAAGATGTATCAATTAATTTTGCATAAATTACAAGCGGCACGCTGCACGAAGAGGGCGGCGGAGGGAATGAGGGTCGTCAGGAGGGGGTCTTCTCTAAGGTGGAGAGTTTATGTGTGTATGTGCGTGCGTAGGTGTGGGCGTGAGTGTGAATGACGGTCGTCTGTTTGTTTCCAGTCTCTAATAATTATTTGTTCAGCTTAAGGGCAAAGATATTCCTTCTCTGTCTCCCATTCGCAAAGGGAAAATGTGGGGGTAATGGCAATTATACTAATAATAATAATCTTAAAGACCTCTCTCCAAGTCATAAGGGGCGCATCGTCGCGGAGAGAGCCATTAAAATCAATTAGCGCGGCCTATTGTTTTCAATGGAAAATTAAACCGGTTTAGGACTGTAGCGTAGACGCTGTAAGGCTCACTTGTGTGATAGGGAATTATTTAGAGGCAAAATACGACAGATCTTACAATTTGCCCATAAAAGAGCGAGCAAGGGGAACATTAATGGATTAAAGCTGCAATGTGTCCGCCTGTTGCCTTCTCAGCCCATGAGGCGATGTTGGCCTTGAAGAGTCGTTCAGTCAACTCAGGTAAAACTGTCTTGAGATCCTGTTTTACAGTACAGTACAGATTTGATACAAAGAACCAACATTCTTTCCCAAAATCTCTTACTTCAAACTTCCACAGTAGCAATGTAAAAACTATCACTACAATTAAAACACTTTTGTTTTTTAGTCCGCAAGCTTTGTAATCGGTCCGTTACTTTTCCTAAACATATGCATACAAGCTAAATACTCAGCTTGCACCATCATTTTGAGTCTGAGCCAGCAGGCACTGGGAATGTTACAGGAAATCCTAATCAGAACTTGCATTAATGCCGTTTGTCTTTTCTGCTGTGACAAAATTCCCTGTGAGCACAATTTAATCTAATAAAACAAAACAGTTTGAAAAACTACAAAACTGATAAATGCAATTTCCTCCAAATAAAGTATATCTTTAAATAAGTTTCACTGAAAGGGCCCAAACATTGCACCAACAAATTAGCTTTGATTCCAAGGGATTACCAATCATGTTTCCAGGATGGGCTTAATATTTGCCCATCATAAATAAACAAATGAATAAACCTGGGATGAAACAGTTATGATGGGCATATGCAAATGTACCCTCCTTGTTGTTGGTGAAGAAAATACAGGGAAGAATTTTGATATTTTTAATTTTCTTAATTAATTCGAAGGTCCTGGTGGTCATTAAAGATTCACTGAAGAAATATTATAACCTGGACCTGTAAATTCAAATAGTAGATACAGGCTAGAGCAGGGCAGCAACAATATGCTGCTCAGGTCTTGCCTATATCTGCTCTTGTGCCTCTGTCATTGTGAACATTACTGTAAATCCTGGCACATTCCTTGACACTAGACTGGATCAAGCTAAATCTGCCATTATGACTTATTCATAATGAAGCAAAACAATATATATATATTTTTTCACTGTAATGAAAGCAACAAGGGGAACTCAACATTTTTGGCTCTTGCACACCTTTCGCATCTTACCTTACCCTTCATCATAATTCACATCTCCATCTTCTTGGAGTGTTGGTTTCAGTTTCAGTGACTTCAATTCAAGGGAAGGAGCCTTCAGCCACTGCTGAAGTTGATCTGTTCATATTGTTTAAGTCCTATTACACAGACCTTTTAAATTCCCTGTATAAATTACTACTTTTAAAGAGGTTGTAGACTGTAACAGGTGCATAGATAGGAGTTCTCATTAAACAACCATGCAGAACTTCATTGACCTCTCATATTCTTCTTCTTTGGATTATCTTCACACTGAAGCCCTCATCTTTTGTTAGCCACAAAAACAAACTAATGCAGATTTCCTTGTTTTTGTAACCCTTTTTTTTCTCCACATAGCCATCTCACTTTGCTGATGACTGATATTCATAACATGTCAGCTGTACTGAAAGAATATCCACGTGGCTAAACAATCCTTTATAATAAAGACAGTGACCACACTTTGGTCGTTTCCCTTCCAGCTGCTGTTAGTTATTCATCAGGATAAGAATCCATACAAAAGCTCATTTCAAATGCCAGAGGAAAACCTATCTATCTATCTATCTATCTATCTATCTATCTATCTATCTATCTATCTATCTATCTATCTATCTATCTATCTATCTATCTATCTATCTATCTATCTATCACTTTGGTCACTTTTTATTTCTAAGGAAATAATCAATAACCTTTATTTTGAATAGTGGATGTCATATTGATTACATCTGGTCTGAATTTTGTAAGAGCTCTTTTGGCTTTAGGGACAGTGCTCTAACGGAGCTTCCATTTAGAGCAGAGTATTACTGCTTTCACCACAAATGGAGAACCAAGATGCTCACAGTAGTGCTCATACTGCCTGCTGCATTAATACAGTTAGGCCGCCATGGATTCCAATAAATGCGGTATTTGAGCTAAAAGCCATATGAAAAAGACACACACAGATAAGTGCACGCACACACAAATATATTTGTGCTTGATCTGGGGCATTGTATGTAATGTAGTGATGCATAAGCCAGTCTGCTTTTTGTCCTTTAATGGCCTGTTATAAGAACATAACCACAATCCATGCTGATTTATTTGGTTATCATTCTATTTTTGTTACTCTTTTCAAGAACAAGATTTGACACTGGCACAGTATAGCATGATTTTCCAGTTTTTTCTCAACATATAATGAAAGATTGCATCACCAACATGGCAAAGGAGCACAAAGTTCCAAGTTAATAAGCAGAAATGGGTCAAAGGATGTTAATGTTGTGACCTTTCATTACTTTTAATTTATATTTTGCTTTCATGATCCCAAATTAAGCTGTGTTTAGTTTAATTATCAGAAACAAAATGGGGCAAAATGTTTGAGAGAGCCTTAAGAGTTAAATCCAGTTGCACCTCGAACCAATGATAAATTGTCTCTTTTAAATATTAAAGTTTCAGGATTGGCTCGCTTCCTATGTGCGTATATGTGTGTGTGCGTGTGTAAAGGAGAGAAGGTTGTTACTCACAGGGACATCTTTCAGGTTAATTAAAGTGCTTCCTGTCAAAGCACTCTCGTACCAGAAAGGTATTGCAGTGCTCTTTGGCTATGGTTTTTATCATATTGCGGCATTTTCCTCCCCTGTGCACCAGAAGTGTGAAGGTGCACAAATTAAGAATAAACGCCATCAGCAGTGTGCTGTAATGTAACGCTGGAACGCTAGGCTGCCTTCATCATTCACTATATACAGTATGGTCTCATCCGAGGCTGTATGAGATAGGATAGGGATGTGTTAATGTGTATGGAGAGGAGGAGGGAGCGGGGGAGGGGGCCTCCTACCACCGCAGGGTACGCGGTTGAATCACCGAGCGCGCCTCCGTCGGATCTCCTTTTCCTACCGTCACACCCACTGCTCGGTGTTGTGGGTTCACCCCGTTGAGAAGGGGAGGACCGACGGCTCTCACAGCAGCAGAGAGTGCTGCAGTGCGAGCGCAGCGGGGGACTCGGAAGCGAGGAGAGAGGGGAAAAAAAACAAAACACAAACCCATATCCGCTGCCTTATTGCCGAAACTTGGTCTATGGGGAAATCTGCAACAGCGCCGTAGCGACGCAGGCCGACATGGAAGAGTATTTGCGGAGGGTCCAGAGCAGACTCGGGGTGAGTTAAGAGCCTTCAGCGGCGTTAACACCAGGTTGTGGGTATAATGAATGAGACCATGACGGGAAAGCTGCTACTGCTGTGCTACAGGCTGCGTTCCTGTTGCTGAAAAAGCGCACGACAAAAGCTTCTCACGTCCTTTCGCCCCCCTCACCCGCCCCCCAGCACCTGTAGATCGCCAATATGACAGTACAAGGGACAGAACGGCGTGTTTGGTTCAATACAATAAGCACGTTGTGTTTACAGGAACATCAGTGTGTAAATTTGAATGAGGAGATTTCTAATGAGGGGAAGGCGTGACATCAACAAGTTTAGCCAGAGGCTCTCCTACCCTGCTATCTGGCTGCTCTGCAGATACTGACTCATAATTTGCATTTGATCCAGAGCTGAATATCCTTTTGCACGTTGTAATAAAAAAGAAGAAGAAGAAAAAGCCTCATGCAAATACTAAACAGCCTAATTTATAGAGATCAAATGAATGTGGAGCATCTGTGAAATATTATGTTGTGGCAGATTTGCAGCCTACATGCCTTGAGGTCATGGGGACCCTAAAACTGCTTTTGGGCATGTGCTTGTGAGAGCATAGTGTCTGAAACGTTGGCAGGTGNCCACACACACACACACACACATACACACATACACACAAAATGGTATATATTTCTATTTAATATTGCTGCGGCTGAACTTCAGGCATTGTTGATAATGTCCAGGAACCTTTCAGTGCCAGGAACTGATGCTGAAGACACTGATGCTGAAGAGTATGCATGCACTAAAATAACATCACTCAAATGGTTGTGTTGGTTTTTGAGTTAACTTGGTCCTGAATCAGAAAGGAAAAACACCCACACACAGTCAGAACTGACTTGATTGGCATTCAAATATTAACACATACTAATCTGAAACAGACAGTTAAAGTTTTTTTATTCTCTACAGTTAATTTAAAAAAAAAAAAAAACCTCTGAAACATCTTATATGTTGAGAAAACAATCTCACATCATGGCCCATTTAGTAGCTGCCTTCAAGCATATTTTTCATCAGCAGATAAAGGCAGTGCATGTGTCTACAGGAGCAATGCAACAGGGTAATGTACATAATTGTCTGAGCTTGCTGATGCACATCAAAACTGAGATAAATATTTCAAATAAAAATCTCAGTCTTTATATCTCCTGGTCATTAAAGCAATAACATATGGGTGTCAGCAATAGGCCATAATACGCACAGAGATATGAATAAAGTGATTTGTAGTGAAGGGGATACCAGAGAAAATATGCTGTCATCCACACCGATTGTTGATTTAACCCAAGGTGCATGCTTGCAGTATTTTTCATCCACCCTTCAATACTCCGAATATGTAATTTATGTGTGTAAATAGGTGTCTGCCAGTACAATGCAAACTTGTATATAAGCGTCCTATCTGGGATGAAAATTTAAATTGAAACTTTTTATCTGGGGAGAAGAAAAGCTCATGGAGGCAAATCTGCAGATCAGAGCACGGTGAGGTAATTGAGTGATAAGAGGGGGGGGCGACTGATGAGTGTCACGTACGATCTAGATAAAGTCTAACACATCACAATTAACAGCCATTTCTCTGTTTTCTCTTGTGCACAAATGCGCACACATACAAGTGCATGTGGGAGCACTTTATCCCTCTCTCTCTCTCTCTCTCTCTCTCTCTCTCTCTCGCTCTCTCTCTCTCACTCTCTCTCTCTAATGTAAACTTTGATGATTCACTCTTTTGCTGACCACTCTCTTGTCTCTGTCATTCTCCTCATCTCGCTTTCTCTCCACTCTCTGCATGGCTATGGTCCAGAACAGCAATACCTCTAATTAGCTTGGCTCTTAGAACTTACTGAACCCATCTTTCCTTCTCACTCTGTGCATCTCCACAGCTCTAACTCCTTCATTCTTACAACATTTGGCATAGAGCTAAAGCGAGATGCTGAGTGTACTTCGAGCATCTGTTCTCTTCTGTTCTGGGATAGTCTGCACACTATCACACACACGGGTAAAACGTGGTCATAGGATTGCTTTAATTGGCTTTAACTGCTTATTTATTGAGAAACAGGTCATTTTCAAACTTTGTATGTGTGTCTAGGGTGTTGGTTCATTTGTCATTTTTCACTCCTGTAATAGTTTAGAATATCGCATAGTTGTTGAGAGATTAAACAAACTGCTAGACACTGTGCGATGTCAGAATTTTTTTTTATGTTTGATAACATTGTTTAGTATTGCAATGAGGATATATTTGCAAAAATCTAATTTTGCAGTGAGAATATTGGCCTAACAGTGTTTCTAAGTGTTTCAGCTGTAGGTGCACTGCAGACAGAGACCTCAAACAATTAATAGCATAACCCCATCACCAAAATAATTAAATCACTTATTTCACACATTGAACTTCTTCACTCACCAGTGTGTCAGCATGAATGGACGGTCCACAGATAAACTGACTTTTCATATTCATTGCAGCTCAAGCAGTCTTTCTCAATGTGCTTATTGAGCATACACATAATGTGATGGCGAAGACCATACAATTAACTGGTCAGCACTCCTGGGGCCTTTTTGTGTGGAGTTTGCATGTTCTTCCTGTGCCTTGAGGGTTCTCTTTGGGTACTCCAGCCCAAAGGCAGCTTGTCAGGTTAACAGGTGATTGTAGGTGTGAATTTGAGTGTGAATGTCTCTCTGTGTTGGTCCTGATGGACTGGTGACCTGAACAGAGTGTACCTGTGTCTTGCCCAGTGACAGCTGGGATAGGCGCTGTGGCTCTGAATAAGATAGGCAGTTAAGAAGATGGGTGGGTGGATGGACCACTGCTTTAATAAAAAAATTAGTAATTTTTATGGTTTCATAGGAACTTGTAATTGAAAATCAGCATGCAAATCCAATCACTCATGAATTAGAACTCTTTAATTAGGCTTTTTAGCCTATTATCTTTTTCAGTGACCATTTTGTTTGGTACAGAAAAATATTTCACGGTTAATTGCTTTTTTTTTCTTTTTTTGCCAGCAGAAACTGTGTGAATTCTGCTGCAAGATGTTCCTCAGATGACTGATAAAAATATCAGAGTGAGAGGAAGTGTATGTATGTAAATTTAGGGATGTACGTCATGTAAATAACATTACCACAGCACCATGGTAGGACGTCGCACCAAGAAGCAGCTGTTTTCTGTGTGCAGTTTTTATATTGTTTCTATATTAAGAGGAACTCTTCTTCATGGTGCTTCAGTTCATTCCAGAGACATGTGATACAGGTAGAAATTGTGACACCAATAGATATTATTAATAGAAAGCGAAGGACACACTGGTCCCATGATTGCAAAACCATAAGTGTTTGTTAGGGAATGAACTAAAAGGTTTTATTTAACCGTCTCACAACTTTTGGAGAGAGAGGATTTTTTTTTTTTAATTAAAATGTAAATTGCAGCTGGGCATCTAAAGGACCTATGTAGCTTCAAAACATTGTGAAAACCCAAAAGGAGAGGGGTTGAATATGGCAGCATGGAGAGGAGAGGAGAGAAGGAGAGCACTCTGATTGAAAGGTATCGGATGGCATATATACACACACACACACACACACACACACACACACACACACACACACACACACACACAGACAAACCAGTGTTCTCCTGTTGCAGTCGAACAGACACTGGCCTTTTCTCCTGCTAATGCATCACTTCCTTTTCTCTGGCTATCTACTATTGATTTATTCTCCCGCTCTCCCTCCCATATAGGAACTGGCAGGAGAGCCCACTCCCCCCATCCTTCTCTGCCTCACACATCCTGTCCTCTTTCTAATTCTTTCTTTAATTCTTCTTTGTGGTACTTTCTCCCTCCATTTCACCTCTTTACATCTTAAATTGTGCTCATCTCTGGCCCCTCCTTTCTCTGTCTTTTCCTATCACATTTTCCACCTGTTTAGCTTCTATTTTTTCTTTTCTCCTTTCCCAAACTTCTCCTACACCTCTGACTCACCAACTATATTTCACTTCCCCTTTTTGATAAGCTTTTCTTAAACTCTTTGGCCTCCTTCCTCCAGTCTAACCAGACTCCTTCCATTCTTACGATCAGGCAGCCTCAAACCTTTTTGTTTTTTTTTTTCTGTGCTCCCTCTCAGCACTTTGGTCTTTCATTATCTCACCCCTCATTTCATTTATCCCTCTGCTCTGAGTGGCGAGGCCATGAGAACAGAAACAAGACACTGGCTCAATTCCTTATGCACTATTACCAGAACTTTGTGTCTAACTGTGGCATTAAGCTCCCTTAAATTACTGGACTCCATTATGTATTTGATAAGTCAACAGATTTGCTGAGTGTTTGTTAAGCTTGCAAGGGGAAAGTAGGATTACCCAGTAAAGTAAAAAGTTAACTTGTTTTGAATCACATCATAAGTGTGTAGACTGATTCCAGGACAGCCACTGACTTTCATGTGTCACAGACTTGAAATCTACTTACAATTACTCCACAGTTTTTTAAATAGAAAGATCAGCATCAACCTGTGAATTTAAAAACATAAAAAAATTAATGCAGATGTGCGAAATGACAGTTAATTGGGAGGAGGGTACGGTGGCCTGAAGGTTACAAATCTGATAGACTTCAGCCAAGTAACATGAATGGCCGAGGCTTCTCATAGTCATGTTGTTGTAAAGGTACTTTTCTTTGCCTACTCCATTCTCTTGTACTAGTGGCGATTGAGGTTGTCTTTACCTAACTAATGTTTAGATAAAACATTAAAAGTGCATTTTTTTTTAGTGGGTTTTTATATTATAACAATAAAAAAGAATGTCCAGAGATCAGGTCATTCGAGCCAGGAATGATTTCATTAAAACATCTGCTTTATTAAAATCTACTACTAAGAGTCCCAGTCAACAAATGAAGGGCGAAACATAATTTTCTGCCTTTTTCACCCTGAGATGAATGTTTAATCTCTGTAATGGAGCTGTCATTAACGTCCACTTAACCTAAATGAGGAGTGTTTGTTCTCATTGTTTGCAGAAATTAATGGAAGTCATCACTTCTCTGATAAGTTGTGTTACTCTGTGTGAGAAATGAAGAAGTTATTCCTGCTAATATTGATTGATCCTTTTCTCTTATGGTGGATTTTGCCAGTAGTGTAGTGAGCGTAGTGCATATTTACAAGTATTTTCTTTCAAGCATGAGCTAAGCCTTGCAGCACCGTGACTTCATTATTAATGCATACCGTTGGGTTTCAAAATGCTGCAGTCATCAAACATAATCATGCTGGCTCAATGCTGATACATTATATACTTTATATCAGCTAGCAAATCAGTGGATCATAGTTCTTTCTTATGCCTTCTCAACTGTACTGAAAACATACAGATACATTAACCTTGTCTTTTTGTGTTTTCAGGCATCAGGGGGTTCCATCCATGCTGTTTTAGGGGGACCAGAGCCAGATGTTGACACTGTAGCAGCAACACTGTGCTTAGCACTACACCTCAGTCAGGTAACATGAATTCCTACCTGTTTGTGTGCACATGCTATGTGTTGCATCTGTATATTAATGTGAAAAATTATGGAGCCACCCCTCATTTCTTTATATTTTCTTTCCAAGGAGCCAGACTTTCTTGCAACTTTGAAAGTGATCTGGAGCAATAGTCCTCAGACACCTGTCTCCCCTGTTTGTGTTTGTCTCTGTGTTTGTATTTCTTGGATAGGTGTTCTGTTAACTGTAATTTCCCCATTGTGGGACTAATAAAGGTATTCATATTCGTATTCTGAAGGTCTTTCAAAGATTTTCTTTGCACATTGGCTTTTTTTTTCTTTCTCGGAGTCCAGTCCTTGTACCTGACTATTTAAAGTATAAAAAAAAGGCACCTAACTAAAGGGATGATCCAGTGTTGTGTCTACCCATAACATAAAACTTAGCAAAACAAAAACAACATTTTTAAAATGTGTCTTTAGGCACTTTGTTGCTAGCAGGCTGTCACAAAAACAGAATTTGTTCCCATTTCTTTTGCTGAATGTATGAGGAATGGCAACGATAACACAGTTTAATAGGCATACAAAAGTATTTTTGCACCAACAAAGTCATTCCAAAAGAGCTGTTATCTGAAAACTTGGCATATTGTGCAGTGTGTCCTTAAAAAAATTTGGCAAGACTGGACAAGTGGAGGACAAAAGAAGAAGTGGAGGACCTAGAAAAAACTATCTATACCAGATGAACAGTATCTGAAAGTCATGTCTTTAAGAAATATGGGAACAAATCCAGCAAAGACTTGGCACAGGACCCTGAGAGATGCATCTAGCCTTTCAGCTGATTCCTCTACTGTTCACTGAAACCTCATCAGAAATGTTCTCAGTGGAAGGGTGGCTGTCAAGTAGCCATTCTTAAAGAAGGGCAACAGGTAGAAAGGATGAGGTATGCCAGTTTACAAGAACTGAAAATCAAATCGGTGGCAACAGGTCTCACGGAGTGATTAATCCAAATTTGAAATTTTGGTTCAAATTTTCCAATATGTACAGAGGAGGTCAGGAGAGAGGAACAACAGTGAGTGTTTGTATCCATCTGTAAAACATGGTGGAGGCTTTGTCATGGTTTCAGACAGTGGTGGTGAGGATCTTGTCAAAATTGATGGAACCACGAATGAAGAAAGGTACAGTCATATTTTGATCCATCATGCAATGCCTCAATACATCATTGCAACTATTTCCCTGAGGGGTGGCTCAAGACTTTTGCACAGTTCTGTATATATTAAAGGGAAAATAAATAATACGTGCAACAGCTTTATATTCACAAACTTCACAAACAGGCATCAAGTGATCATTCTTAAAATGTAACAGTTATATTTGTTTTCTTTTGAAGCTACCTGACCAGTGTACTTTATTATTTTCCAGCTCCTCCATTTTCTTTTGTGCATCATGTAGTGGGAAAATACTGCTACTGACAGCACGCTCAAAAACTAACCATATTTAGTACGCCTACTGCATATCCATGTTTGCATATTGTTGTTTGATTTGTGTTAATGTGTCATGTACAGTGCTAGCCTTTGTGCAAATTTTGTTTTTTGGTTCACAGTACGCCACCATTGCTTAATACCTTTCAGAGTGACTATTAAAACTAAGAACATTGTTATGGCTGTTTCCCTCTCTTTGCCCAGTAAAATCCTGTTATAATGCAAATATACAAAACAGCCCCCAGCTTATATAAGCTGAAGCACAAAAATGTCATATGGTAAGTGATGAGTGGCAGCAGGGCAGAAATGCCTATGTGTCACTTAGATACCAAATACACAAAAGAATTCCTTCTAGCTCACTGTAGAGTCAAACTTTTTTTTTCCCACTATAGGCACAAATTGGTGCCTATAGTGTATATAGCTTGGTAAAACTTTTCTGCTTTTTAAATAAATCCCAAAACACGACCTGTGATCAGAACAGTAGTTAAATAATGTGATAAAAGGGTGACAGAATTCATGTCGGTGCAGATGTTGCATGACATGCTGCCTTTGGATTTTACATATTTATCCAAACATGTTGGCTTTATGTGCTCTCTGTGTGTTTCTGTGCTCTGAAGAAAGAAGCGCCAGGTGGAGTGTGTGTGCCGGTGCTGTGTGGCTGCAGATGTGACACCGTGTTGCCCGAGGAGACGGTGAGGTATCTGAAGAGGGTGAAGCTCTGTGAGAGCTCGCTGCTGTGGAGAGACGATGTAGACCTCATGAGATTGCATCACACTGAAAGGCTCTCACTCACACTGCTGAGAAATGGACTGCTAGACAGGTGAATGCAAATCAGATTTAGACCACCAGAGATGGGTCAGTTTATAGATCAGTTCGGCTAATATTAAAGCATATCTGACAGCGGTTTTGCCATATTCAAGTTGTTTTAGGACGTGTATGTAAACCAAAAATATACACAAGTGCAATGTTTTTTTGGGGGTTTTTTTTAACTGTGAATGCCATTTGTTGATGTGTTTGAGATCATTAAGGTGTACGTGTGTTCATCCCACATGACACAAAAAGAGAGAGTTGTATTTATGCAAATGCCTCACGATCATTGCTCCTTCCCCGGCAGCCATCCATATCCCCTTCACCCCCATCCTCTCCCTCTTCTAGCTCTGAGTTTCACACTCTGGAGTCCAGCATCCAGCGAGTGGTCTATCATGATGGGCAGCAGGACGCAGGGGATGATGGGGTATTGTCCACGGTGACGACAGTCACCATAGAGATTCTTCAAGAGGCAGCAGAGCACATCAGAGCAGCACTGGGAGAGATTCTTGGAGGTGAGAGAAGC
>JASGAU010395520.1:11466-22808 GCA_030220045.1 Australoheros facetus
GTGGTTGTTTCCCTCTTTAAAATAAATCCTGTAAACGATGAAGAAGTGCAGAAACAAACCGGAAGACGTGGAGTTAGTAGAAAGTATCCTTCCGCCCGTAGGCACAGTGTGGCGGCCAAAGGACGCACCAGGCTCACAGGTGAGTTTTCCAGCGCATTAATATTTAAATACTTCCACCTCTCAGCGGTATCTGATAAATTAATTTAAAATAACGCAACCCGAAATCTTAACGTGTGAGTCTCTCTGTAGCTAACCCTCCGTGTGAGGAGACCAGCGGGCACAATCAGGCCAAAGGCTTCCGTAGCATCCCCGGAAAGAGTCTCAATATTATTATATCTAATACTCACAAGTTAAGGTTTCACGAAGAAATTTTAAGCCACAGCTAAATTGTGTTTATATATGTTTTTTATACTTATATGTTGGTTCTGCCGCACAGTGACTCCAGGCTGCAGCATCACATATGGCAGATTTCTGCAGGTAACCTGTAGTTCTAATTGATACAACTGACAATGAAAGTTATTATGAAGGCAAGCTAAAAAAAAAAAATAATAATAATTTATCTGATGTCTTTATGAGGGATTTCATGTTGTAAGTAAACTGTAGGTAATGTTGGCCTGTTGATGATTAAATGCGGATGAGCTCCTGATATATTTGCATAATTATCTGAATCTGGTGGCAGTAAATTGAAGTGTGGCTGAGCTGGAACTGCACGCTGCTAAATAATATTTCCTTATTTCTCCGTGAAAAATAAGGATCAGGACTGCGCAGCGACTGATAAGAAAGAAAAGCCCCTCACATATAGGACCCCCCCACACACACACACACACGCAC
This sequence comes from Australoheros facetus, assembly GCA_030220045.1. Classification (NCBI taxonomy): domain Eukaryota; kingdom Metazoa; phylum Chordata; class Actinopteri; order Cichliformes; family Cichlidae; genus Australoheros; species Australoheros facetus. The sequence continues at coordinate 12,298 of JASGAU010395520.1, forward strand.
ACACTTCCACCCTCTGATTTCACTGTCATCTCTGTGAAACTCTGAAGTTTACAATGAATTTCATATTGACTGATAGAATCAATAAATACATGTATTTCTATGACTGTCTCAGAAATTCTTTAAAAATGTTGCAATAAAATCAGCAGCTGTCCTTGTAGGTAAAAATAAATCTAACACGCTGCTTTCCTCTGATGTCACACAATGTTCTGGGCGCTGTCTGATTTATGAACCTCAGCTATCATCACAGTCATTGCATATTGACTCTCATCATTGTGTTTATTGACATCTGTGTGAACCTCGTAATAGTCGTCATTTGATCAGTGTTCCTCAGTAAATACTGCAGCTGAAGCATGGGAGGTCAGGGAAACAGTAACTCCCTCCCATTGATTTCCAATAATCTGGTCACTGCTTGTGTGATCCGCAGGATGCAGGCTACCGGGAATTGTCAGCTCCTGTCCTGACGCCTGTTTCCTCAGTGACTGGCGTGGAGATAATGGCCGTTAATGAGATATTAACCCCAAATGAGGACGAGGACGGGAAGCGATGAGTGTTTGTGGAAAACACTAAAGACAGGACTCGTCAATGGGTGACCCCGGCCTGATCAATATTGTTTTGTTATTCAGCGACAGTAACAAGCTGCGAGACGCCGATCCCTCTGAAACTGAGGTAGGCCCGATTTCTCAGAAACATGAGAAACATTAAAGCACAGAGAAATATGTACACACATAAACCTACAGCCACACACACACACACATAACAGAATTATATGGCTGGCTCTTTGTCCGGCTGGTTAGGGTGGAAGCAGGCGATTGCACCCTGCAGGTCAAAGGTCAACTTCATCCCAGACACCTGACCTCATCCACCAAAGGTTGACCTCCCTGGATCAGGAGTGCGAGCGTGTGTGTGTGTGTGTGTGTGTGCGCATGCGTGTGTGTGTGTGTGTGTGCGCGCGTGTGTGTGTGTGTGTGTGCGTGCGTGCGTGCACGTGTGTGTGTGTGAGTGTGTGGGGAGGGTGGACGATAACGAGAGAAACGTGTTTTATTGCCAGTTGGTGAACATAAGAATTGAAGTGTGTGTTTGGTTGAGGTAGAGGGGAGTGGATGAATCACGGAAGAGAGGTCAGCAATTTTTTTCAGATATTTATGATTCGAAGATAAGAAAAAATATTATTTGGTGTTGGTTTGTGTCCGAGTATGAAATCCTACCCACATCCTAAACTTGGATTTCCTCCTTCAAAGACGTGAGGCGTGAAACGGAGACGAGACGCAGTTGAAATAAGAACAAATGAAAGGACGAGCAGAGGAAACGGTTTCAGGGGAGCAGGGAGAGGATGGAGAGCTGCAGCTCCGTCCCTCCATCCCTTCATCTCACTCCAGCTTTCTGGCAAATTATCACCTGACCTTGACTCATGTGACCCCCCTGTAGAACCACAAACACACACACACACACACACACACACACACACACACACACACACACACAGGCTTTCAGATGCTGCACTTGCAGCAAGTTGCATGTAGTTGAGTACATGGTCAAATTTACAGCTGTTTCTATTTTTTAATCTCTGAAAACAATCATTTAAAATGTATTTTTCTTCTAGAAATGAGCTCTGTCCATTTTACAACATGCTTCTTCTAATATATGTGTGAGCAGATTAAATATGTCTCTATAGTAAAAATGATTTCAATAATTTATTCATTTTTAGCTTCAGTCTGATACTTAAAATTTAAAAATGTCTTTTGTGCTATTTTCTCCAAAATGAAAGATTGGAAATGATATAAAAAAATCAGTGGAGGAAGATTCACTCCAAAATAACACACGTTAGTGCTGTGGAGGTGCTCCTGTGGATGGGTCAGGTTTGAGTCCCCCTGGTTTGGAGGTGGAGCTTCACAGCTCAGAATCAGCGTCTCCTTCCTGAAACCAGGAACTGGTGACTCAAAGTAATCCAACACCCTTTGGGGCAGTTTTCCTGTGCACCTGCTCACTGTGTCACTGCACAGGAGGAAGTGTGAACACGCGCCACGAGAGGCTCGTGTTCCCGACGCTGTGACGGCATCTAAACCTGTGTTGCACCCCCCCCCCGAGCGCAGCTGTAATGCTGCCTGTCTGCACGCTTCCTGTAGTTGGCGGCTGTAGTTCAGCATGAAACATGAAACAGTTCACGATAAGAGTTTTTTTGGGTAACCTGGTTCATGGGCTGTGAGTGGGTCCATCATTATCAGCAGCAGGCCTGCATTTCTCTGCAGCTGAAATCCCCAAACTGGGAAATTACAAACATAACTATAGATGGGTGGGTGGATCTCTCAGTGGAAAATTCAGACCTTAATTTGAGTAAATAATCTGGTGACTTGGTGATCATATTTTAAGGTAAATAAAAGGAATAAAGTTTAAGGTTTTTATAAATTAATGACACCTATTTTTCACGAAATGTTCGTAGTGTTTGCAGCGAATAACTCCACCGAAAAGAGGGTGCTGGTAAGCTGCCTCCTCCCATGTCTCCGTCCAAGTCCTTGCACACCAATCTCGTCATCCCAGAGGTTCAAAGATGAAGGTGAGTAGGTGGGAGGAGGCGGAGGGGGGGTGTTAGATGAGGGGATGTAGGATAAAAGCAGGGTGGAAATACGCCTGGCCGAGCACTTGTGTTTCCATCCCTCCCCTTCACCCCTCCTCTCCTCCCCAAAAAGCATTCTTTCCCTTCTTCCAGCTCTCATTCACCCTTTAATCCCTCGCTACTCCACTGCATATGTTTCCTAATCCGGAGTGTGTGGGAGGCCCACCCTCACCCCTCCGTGTGCCCCCTCCTCACCCACCTCCGCCCTAGCCTTTCTCTTGGTGGCTGTAATGCTGTAACCTGCCTCCATTCCTCTTTCTTTTAGCCCCAGACTTGCTCTCTCTTTCTTTCTGCAGCTCTTATCGTTAGACAGCAGCGTGGCTCCAGCCACCCCCCCACCCCCCAACCAGTCCTCTGATTTTGGAGCCCTTCAACCCTTTTTTTTTTTATCCTGCTGGTTCTTTCTGGTTGTTTTTTTTGTTCATTTCTTGCTTCTGCTCCTCATTACTTGCATGGTTATTGAGTCTGTGTTGTTTAGTTTTCCCGTTTTTAGCCGGTTCTCCTGGGAAATACACGTGCCATGGTTAAACATGAAAAATTACTCAATATACGGTTTAACTGAAGCAGATTTTTTTTTTAACTTTAGGCAGAAACCACAACCCTTAGATTACACCACAACCCTAACACAATTACAGGTTTTAACTGTAATTATGAACTTAAATTTATTTACTTACCAAATAATTTTAGAGGATGTTAAATTATTGTTGCCTCTTCTTCTCTCCTCAGCACTTTTTCCTCTTGCTAGCTGTCTGATTTTTTTTGGGGTGATTTTGCTCTCCCTCATTTCAGCTGCTCTTGTAACACACACACACACACACACACACACACACACACACACACACACAGGCTTTTTGTCCTGGTTCTTCTCTTGCTTTAGCCCATTACTGAATAGTATTCCCGGAGCCTTTTGTGGAGCCTTGTATAGGCACATGCCAAGTCAAGTTATTTCAGAGCGGTTTCAATGGAATTACCCCCCAAAATAATCTCCTTTCGCTTTCACCCCCCAAAAAAGGAGAAAAGGGTGGAAGAAAAGAGGAGAATAATGTAAAATGAACCAGCACCCTTGACACAGAATAAGCCTGTACTTCCACACGAGAGGAACATGAGAATATGAAAAGGCCGGAGTGTACATATTAAAAAAAGCACGGAGGAATCTGGATAAAAATTGTGGATAAAAGTAGGTTGTTGCAGCTAAAGCCAGCTTACCCTGTTTTTATGGGAATAATGGAGCCCGCTCACCTTTACATGCTGACACAAGAGTTCAGGATTTAAACCTGGGGGCTGCTGTTGGTTAGAAAGGCTCTTTTAAAGGCTCATGGGGGCATTTATGAAGATAACATTTTTTTTTATTAGGAACTGGATTTTAATAAACTGTTTAGTATGCAGAAAGCTGAGGCTCGCCTTCACGGTGCAGAGCATGTAACAGCGCAGTATGTGTGAAATTTCTGGTTCACCAACATTCATAGGCATCTGTTCCCCGGAGGTCAAGGGTCAAAGCCTCAGCCCCCCCACTCGACACATGTAATAAAACTAAATGATGGCTGTTTGAAATTACCTTTAAATTAACCATGGCTGTAATAATGTGTGTATCCTGAATGAAGCTTTTTAAAAGGTCGTTTATGAGAAACAGCTTAATTTTATTTTTATGAATTAGTTTGTTCTTCACCCTCTTTAAGACCTGCTGACATGTACAGGATTTCAGTGTGGTAACATGTTTTTGTATAAATACCATCAGTGTATCGGGGACAGTTTATCACTGCCATTTTGTTAGGTACACCTGATCAGCTGCTCGTTTCCATAAATATCTAATCAGCCAATCACGTGGCAACAACTCACTACATTTAGGCATGTAGGTGGGGTCGAGATGACCTGCTGAAGTTCAAAACGAGCATCAGGATGGAGAAGAAAGGAGGTTTAGTGACTGTGAATGTGGCAGGGTTGTTGGTCTGAGTGTTTGAGAAACTGCTGCTCTGCTGGGATCTTCCCACACAGCCAGCTGTAGGGTTTACAGGCTGAGAAAGAGAAAATATCAGCATCAGTGCTCTGGGTGAAAAGATGTCGGAGGAGAAGGAGACCAGACTGATTTGAGCTGATAGGAAGGCAACAATAACTCAAATAAGTGTGGTGTGGGGAAGAGCATCTCTGAACACACAGCACATTGAACCTTGAAGCAGACGGGCTGCAGCAGCAGAAGACCACACTGGGTGCCACTTCTGTCAGCTAAGAGCAGGAAACCGAGGCTACAGTTCACACAGACTCTCAACAGAAGATTGGGAACTGCTGCTGAGTCTCGATGTCTGTTACAGCATTTGGATGGAAGAACATGGCATAATGAACATGAAAGCATGGATCCATGCTGCCTTGGATCAACAGTTCAGGCTGGTGGTGGTCTGATGGTGCAGGAGGCATTTTCCTGGCATGCTTTGAGCCCCTCAGTACCAACTGAGTATCACTCAAACACCACAGCTTACCTGAGTGTTGTTGCTGACCGTGTCCACCCCTTTGTGACCACAGTGTACCCATCTTCTGATGGCTGCTTACACACCATGTCTCAAAGCTCAGATCTCCTCAAACTGGTTTCTTGAACATCACAGTGACTTCCACAGCCACCAGATCTCAGTCCAATAGGACACCTCTGAGATATGGTGGAACGGGAGATTCACATGGATGCAGCCGACAAACCTGCAGCACCTGTGATGCTATCGTGTCAACATGGACCAAAACCTCTGAGGAGTGTTTGCAGCACCTCATTAAATCTGCCATGAAGGTCCAACTTGGTATTAGCAAGGTGTACCTAGCAAAGTGGCCAATGGATGTATATTGTTGTGAAGTTAAGTGGTCAGTCATTTGTCAGTGTTTTGTAGGTGTTGTTCAGTGGCTGGTGGCTCTGTTAGACTTTCATGTTAAAGACAGGACTCAGTCCAAACATGCAGGAGTCTCGTAAGAGGCGCCTTCTGGAAGCTGGACAGGCAGGATCAAAGTTTCTGAGTTTTAAATCTTCCAAGTTCACAAATAACAATATAATGTAACGTAAATGTTCATTTAGCACAATTAAATGGATCCACCTCATCTTTAGATGTTTAAAGTGGGCCTACAGGCCTCAGCTTTGGTGAAGGACCTCAGTTCATCTTCTGTCTGAAACGAGGAGTTGTTGCTCACTTCTCTTTAAGCCAACTTCCTTCTGATTGGCTGCCCCTCGCAAACACAAGGGTAGAACAGGATGCAGTGGGGCTGCTGTGCCCACAGTTGTTCCTCAGGTGTCAAATTAAGGATATGTGCTCTCGTTGACATCATGCAGAGCCAAGAGTAGAAAAAACTGTCTGAAGCTGAGTGTTCAGCTAACAGGAGTTAAACTTCTCTGTATATATGTGGTAGAAAATAATGAAAGCATAACAGGCTCACCTTACTAAACATTTATCAGCAGTTATAAAGTGTCCAGGAGAACAGATCTTCCTATTTCAGGAGAAAGTGCTGTTATTATGCTGTCCTTGATTTACTCATTATACATCTCCGCCTGCTGGAGGAGTTATTTACAAGCGGTTATTGATAAGCATTTATATGTGGTACAGCAACACTGGTATTGTAAAATATTTATTGCATGTTGATGTAAAGCTTATAAGGGGTGCTAGAGGCAAAGGTTAGTGTGTTTCTATCAGCTAGTTGGAGGTTATTGATGGCTGCTCTTAAACTCATATTTTTCCAGATTTTCTTGTTTTTTATGTTTATTTGTGCAGCGAGTTAACCTGTAAGAACAGCTGCGGGCTTCCAGTGGTGGATCGGTGCGTGAGCGCACACGTGCCGTCCATGTTGTTTACTGTAAATGTGTGAGGGACTGCGTATGAACGTGTGCTCCACGTATGTGCAGGTGTGCAGACACGTGCGAGCCGCCTTCAGGCGTTCACATACGTGTTCATCAATACATATATATATCTCCATGCGTGTGAGTGTGTGTCAGTGCCAAGTGTCATATCGATAGGTTAATAGCTGCGGTGTCAGATTCAGTAACTCTCTGATTAGTTGACAGTTCACTAATCCACACAGCATCCTGAGTTATTGGCCCAGCCCATTGATTTCCAGCCTGCCAGCCAAGCCAGGAGGAACTCGGGGGTCGTAAGAGAGCCTGCTGTTATTGATTGGCCCCAGATCAACCCCACCACCACCACCACCACCACCACCACCACCTCCACCTCCACATAGCGTGCACACCAAACCAATGCAGCTGCAGTCCTACAGCATGCAGCCTCACCGTGCCTTCACAGAGTCTCTCTGTTTCTGCGCCTCTCATCTCTCCACCTCTCCACTCCTTCGCTCTCTCTCTTCCAGTGAGCTACTGGGCATAGTTGTGTCATGTTGTGGTATCATCTCCATCAATCAATTTTTTTTTGTGAAGACTGAAAATATTTTTTATTGATAGACTTCACAAGTTGTAGGAGTCATCTCACCCCTCTCTACCTGCTCTGTGTTTGCCAATACTTTCACATCCTTTTATGTGTATCAGTACATTGAAGTGATACTTCTCCCAAAATCTCCCACCTTTCAAACCTCCCAAAAGATTTGAAAGGTGACTGTAAAGCATTTGTAGGTTTCATTTTTTCCTGTAGTCCATCTGAAAGCATGACAGTTACAGTGGATTCAGACTGTGGTTCATGGAGGAAACACCAACCTTATATTTAAAAAATTATCTTAGTTTGTCCAGTTAGGTTTGAGCCTCTGAAACGGGAGCTTCTTGTATAAATTAATTCCTCATCGGGTGATGCCACAGTTTTCTAAAGCTCCTTGAATTAAAGCTGAAAGTCTGCATTTCACTCACATCTTGATGGTTTGGTTTAAAATCATGTTGTATGGAGAAAAGAGGCAAAACTACAAAATCTGTCAGTTTAAAAACGAGTTCAGAGCCTATAGATGTGCTATAGCGGGAGCAGCTATGCACAAAAAGTGACGGAGGCTTTTATTTGCTCATTATTCAGTTGGATTAATTGCAGCATCAGCAGCATCTCAGCTCAGTGACTGCAGACTTTATGAATGGGCTTAAACATTCACAGAGACTGGATCAGCAAATCGGGGCTTCTCCAACATTCAGGATCTCAGGAAATGGAACAGATGGATGGTTTTGTATCCATCGGGCTCAGCGCCGTGAAGCAACACGGAGCTGCACTCTGCCCACCAGTAACACGCTCTGTGTTCAGAGGGCAGTGGGAACAGACCTTTTAGTGGGTTGAACTCGTGTCGTGAAAACTGGCATTCAGGGACTGAAGGTGGAGCAGTATCAACTACACAATAACAGACTACACCCAACTGCAGCTCCTGTTTCTGATGGGTGTGTACCTCCACTCTTCCAGGGTTACAGACGTGAGGTTGTTAAATTGTCGCTCAGCTGAGCGTTTGTGACCCGTTTTGTACTTTTGCTCGTTGTATCACTCGGTGATCTGGGTGGGAGTGGAAGTACATTAAAGTCTCATTCATGAAGGAGGAGATGCAGACATGTCTGCAGATGCCTGCAGTAAAGAGCATCAGGGCTCCTCTGGTTAGCCCCCCCACCACCACCACAGGCTGTTAGAAACAGATGGATGGATGACAGCGTGATTCTCATGAATAACGAGTTAATTCCCATCTGTACACTTGGCTGACTGTTTTAATTCTGTGAATTATGTCTTATTTTGGCTCTTCTTCCCTCTTTGATGGTCACTGTGAGCAGCGCGGGCGGAAAGATGAAGCTGCTGATCTGAAATCAAACCTGCAACATTCTCCCGGCAGTTCACGAGGTAAACACGTTTAATTCTGTTGATCCACGTCCAAACATGGCCGTGATCCTCCTCTTGACATTCTCAGCATCCCTTGTATTCCTTCAGCTCTTTCTTCTTCTCTCCTCCCTCCATCTCAGCCTGAGTGTAAGCATCGGGGCGGGGCGGGGTGGGGGGGCCGAGGGGTTGTTAAACATTTTTCTTCCTTCTTAATTGTTTTGACTTGTGCCATTGGCATCCCGATTAGGCCCCATTGATTTCCCACTGCTAAGTGCATTGATTTCTACATTTCTCATTGATCCCCACTTCTAAATCTACCCACACACACACACACACACAGTCTCAGTGTCTCTCTTTCTCTCCATGAACACCACACATATCTGTGCGTCTGTGTGTGTCTCTGAGCATGTGTGTGTGTAGGAGCGAGGCGTGCGGTGAGTAACTGTGAATAAAAAGACGCAGAGAAGGGATTCAAGTTTAGTCAATGGTGTTTATGTAGTACAAGAAAAGGGATTATCAGGTTTGTGCGAATAAAACACACACCTCAGAGGAAGCCTGTGTGTGTGGGTGTTTTTGTGAGTCAACGAGAAACACAAAATTGTAAAGCAGTTTTTTTGTGGATTTGTGTGGCTCACATTTTTACTGGGATTGTGAAAATATTTAGCTATAAAAATGTTGTGTAGCATGCTATTTCAGCACTGGAATACTTTGCGAAGGATTGTGTTTAAACACCTTTCACTGCTTATTTTTAGCATTTTTTTTAAAGCGAGCCTTGTTATCATTTATGTACACACACACCCTCTCTCCTCCTGATCGTATTGCATGGTGTCCACAGAGCTGGGTCTGATCCTCTCAGTGTTTAAGGCTCTCATCCGCCACCGCCCCCCATCCCCCGTCTCCAACAGGCTCACATAGGCACCCTTAAACACCCCACAGACACACACACACACTGCAGGCTGCAAGGGCTCGAAAGCTCCATCCATGTCATTGGCATTACCTCAAGCCTTGATGCTGCATTTGTGCTAAGCTAAGCTGTTTGAGCACAAGAACCAGAGGCGTGTGTGTGCGTGTGCGGTTTGAGCACGTTACGGTGTGTTTGCGTGCACGTGAATGAGTTTGTTTGGATCTTCTGTCTGCGTGCTTTGTTGCTTGTTATGGTGCATTTGCATGTGTGTGTGTGTGTGTGTGCGATACAGGACGTCTGTGAAGCTGATAAAGAATGACAGCACAGAGTCGATACTGCGGCCCCTTCCCCACCCTCGCTCCATCCTTCGGTCTGGTCTTGCGTCTACATCTTAAATCCATTACAGCCAGTTTGGGATGAAATGGGATGCAGAACACGTGTGAAATATGAACAGCAGCAAATTCACGGGAGGAAAAATATCCTCAAAGTCTAAATGAAATTACGCGTGAAGTAAAAGAACATGCATGAAGTAAATCCAGCTTTGTGGAGATAAGAACGCAGAAATGCTTCAAGTTAGAGAAGACGTGTACTCACAAACTGATTTTCACGCTAACTGTGATTTCCGGTGCGCTCGAGGTCGAGACGAGCTGATGAGCTGTAAGCAAGAGCATTGATCTGCCTCAACGATCGTATCAAGGTGGCATATCGACAGCTTTGTGTTGTACTTTTTCTGTTTGTCCTCTGCAGCCTAAGAGGAATAATGGATATGTAGGAGAGGTATTGGCAGGGCCCGGACCGGCCTATTGACAACCTGTCAGCATTGATTACTTAGTCAGGCTACGAGAGGATGGGAGAGAGACACAGGCAGAGAATGAGACAGAAATAAAGAGAGAGAGAGAGAGATGCTGAATATGGATAAAATGCCAAAAAGCTAAAAAATAATGTAGGTGTACAGAGAAGGAGTGTGTAGGTTTATAAGGGTCAGTGTGACATGAATGATTCCCTCCATCTCTGTGTGTGTGTGTGTGTGTGTGTGTGTGTGTGTGTGTGTGTGTGTGTGTGTGTGTGTGTGTGTGTGTGAAGTGTGTGTGTGTGTGTGAAATAAAGACAGTGTGTATTTATAATAATCTTAGTAACACAGTAACCGTTCAGTGTAAGTGTGAATATTTAATAGTTTATAACAGCCCAGTAATGATTCTTCCCCTTCTATCTGTGTGTGTGTGTGTGTGTGTGTGTGTGTGTGTGTGTGTGTGTG
>JASGAU010395523.1:0-11012 GCA_030220045.1 Australoheros facetus
AATTCTGTTTACTACCTTTTACTACTTTTACTAGCCTTAATTTGACCTCATTTAATTTACTACCTTTTACTACCTTTTACTACCGCGCGGCAACCCTGTGATAGTGACTTTGTTTTATGAGTTATTCTGGGATTCCTACTCATAAGATTAAAGTACACAAGAAAATAAGATCTTTAGCCGTGCTTCCGACAAATGATCTATTCTTATTCGTTATTAAGTTTAATCTCTACAAATGTAAATAGTGTTTTGATATCTGTATATAGTGTTTTGATGTATGTGTTTTTATATATATTTTATGTATATATTGTTTTCTATTTTATTTTATTTCATTCTTCGTCTCTGTACTTAAGCTGCTGTAATATGCAAATTTCCCAGTCGTGGGCTCATTAAAGTTTTATCTTATCTTATCTCTTATCTTAGAACAGATCTGCACAATATGCATTGCCGCCATTATAAAAAGTTGTAAACAGATGTTTCTACATTAAAAAAGATGACTAAAATATTAAGGATTAGAACTTTAAAATTCCTTTTAATTTTATTTACCTATAAACACGGTTCCTGTTTAAACGCTCGTAAAATCTGAACAGCTGAGAGCAAAATAAATTATTTTCAGCCAGACTTCTACTTATTCACACTTTGCATGAAAACAAAGGACAAACAAGAAACATCTTCCATTCAGTACTTACAGACAAATGCACACAGAAAACTGAGACCAGCTGTATCTGTTTGAATGAGTTGTAAATGGTGTTTATGTAATAAACATTATTCAGACATTAGCGTCGTGTGAGTGTTGTGCGGTTTAGGCAACTTTAAAGAGCTAATTAGCAGATAGTTAAGCCTCATGCTGAGTGTGAGATAAACTAAGTGAAAATGGCAATGGACCAAAGGCACACTCCAAGCCAACAATAGGAACAGTCATCAAAAAAAGGAAGATTTTGTTTCCCAAGAGGCTCTACCCTGGAAGTATTGGGCAATGACTGAATACTGGGCTTCCATAGAAACCACAACCCCCAAAATAGTTTTTCCAAGAGAACAATCATTTATCTAGAAATATAATTTAGATGATATATCTTTCAGAAATTGGACTAAATCACAGATATGAGTGCTATAAAAATTGTGGCAGAGGCGCAGTTCTCATCTGGATTCTGTCTATCAAGTCTAAACCAGCAATGAGCAATGCAACAAATCTGGGCAATTACTCTCTCAACATGAACACGCTAAGCATGACATCCATTCTCCTCTCCAGAGTGAAGTTGGATCCCCCATGTCAGAAGGCTGCAGCTCTGCCAAAAGCCTCCATTAGGCCAAAGTGACGACAGCACATTTGAATCTATTAAAGCTATCTGTTTTCCACTCTGCTGTTCGACATCGCACAGATTGTTCATTTGAGCCACAAACTGCTCTTTCTCAAGCTGCTGGCATTTACTTTCCTGGTATCTGGTTTAAAAGTGCTTACAGCTGCTTTATTTTAATGAATCTAGGACAAAAAAAAAAATCAAACTCAGATATATATATATAAATCTGCTTAAGCAACAGCACAAAAAATTAATTCTTTGGAAATTTATTTCACCTGCAATATATATAAACTTAACCAATTTATGCCACATGTGGCACAACTAGAAGACAGCATCACTGCCAGGCTCTGTAGACCAAAAAAAACAAACTAACTAAAAATAGAATGTACATTCTTGAAATAGCTTCTTGACTTTAATGATAGATTTTTTTTCTTCATTATTTTTATTTTGATTACAGACAAGACAGCCAAATTAACAACACATACTGATGGAGACCAGCTGTTTCAAAATTGCATCCTTAAGGTTCTCAGTGAAGAGTCCTTTGAGACTGAGCCTCTTCTATAAATAAAACGTTCTTTAAGGCCACCACATTCCCATGTAAGATCTTGCATAAATCGAGCCATAAAATGTCTTTTGCATTTGTCAGCATTTGAAGATGTCCATAAGGTATTTTCCAAGTTTGTTTGTTTGTTTGTTTCTCCTTTGTATCCACTTCCATGTTAACAGGCTTATCCACATATTACATGGTAATGCTAACATGCTGGTCTTTATAATGTTAACTATATTTACCATCATAGTCTAGACTGTTAACATGCTAATCTTTTCCAAATTATATCAAGCATGAATTACAGCAACATCATTAGCTTTGATATTTGGTTATAAACTATATTTAAATATTTTATTTGATTATCCCACTAGTAGTCCTACTACTTAGGGACCTGGAGTGCTTTCATTCACTGCTGTCCATACTGGATCTATACACTGGACCAATGAACCGACTGCTGTTGCCATTTGCCCAACCACGTTGTTTGTGCTGTCAATACACATTTAAACTACCATACAAGACCATTACAGAATCACTGTTTGAGCATTTATTCCAGAGCACAGACATTAGAGTTCTGTTCTTTCCACTACTTTGGTCCTTTTTAGCACTAGTTTGGCATTCTGTAATACTAGTTGTAGTAATTAGTTAATTAGTTATTCTATTTCAGCAACTAGTTACAACACAAACCTTACTACAGAAGCTGTCAGCACTTTCAGCACCAAAGTCATAGGCAGTCAGCTATTTGATGCATTAGCGGCCTTCTGGATAATGGAAGCTGGACAGTGTCAAGAGAATCAGGTTAGAACACTGTCTGTAGTTTCCTTTCACACATGTAACAAACAACAGGTGAAAATCCACCACACTGCTGGAAATACTTGGTTTATCATGGGATGCTGCCTGGGTTACAGCATACAGAAGGCAGGGTGCATGACATCCACTGTATCCACTGGCCACCTGGCAGTTATCTGCTCTATTTAATGTTTAATGTCTAACAAGATTGTGCAACTCCATGAACATGCATGGAAACAGTTTTACTAGATCACTAGTGAGCTGCAAAAGGCAAACCAGCCTTGCATACATTTTATTTACTTACTACTTTAATTACTGATATGATAAACATTCACTACTTAACATGTATGACAGTTGCAGTGTCTCTCTGTGTTTAGGATTAAGGGTGTGTGTGTGTGTGTGTGTGTGTCTGTACTCCTGTGTGCTTGTGTGTTAATCCTGAGTGAAAGGCTATGTTTTCTGCACAGGAAGGCAGCGGAGGGACTCCCTGGAGGGCCTCTGTGTGCCGGCCCTGTAAGCCTGTGTGAATGAGCCTGAATTCGCAGGCTCCCCACGAGGACGCACGGCCAATTAAGCTGACAGTCAGAGGCCCATTGACCAGTCACAGAGATTAAACGCCGGGCCATCTCGGTGGCTAAAACCACCTGCAGGATGGAGGGAATGATGGAGAGCCGGAGAGGAGGAGGAGAAGGAAATGGAAAGAAACACAGGGAGACGTGCCGATACTCACTGTTGCTTGTCGCTTCGGTAAAAGACGCCTTTTGTCCATTCCAGCCTTTGTTGTCCATCTGTAGTGATGTGGAGAGAAGGAGAGAAGGGGGAGGTAAGAGAGATGTAGATTCTTGAACAGACAGCTTCTTCACGCATGTCAGACAAGTTCCTTCCTACTGTTTGGTCCACAAAGAGACAAGTGCTCACAGGAGGGGATGCTTAAGGAGCCTAGTGTCTCTAGGCCAGCTACTTAATTAGGGGGGCTGTCAGTGTTTAGTAACCAAAAAAAAAAGCTCCTATTCAATTTGTTACTTCTGCTGTGGTGTGTGCATCTGCCTGCAAGTACACACAGCCACAAACACATGTGAAACTGAAACAAATCATTTTTCAAATGTGTGACAGCTGAGGAGATGACGTGGCTGTAAATTCACCCATGCCACAGTGGAAACTCAGTGCAAGAGAGCTCCCAGAGAACAGAGAAAAGGGAGGGATGGAAGGATGGCGTGAGAGCAAGAGCTCTAAAGAAAGACAACCTATCTTACAAGAGCTACAAAGCTCTGGGCTGTCTGAGATCAAAAGAAAAGCAAGCCGTTTAATTAATTCGTACACAGATGCTGTCAGAGTTGTTAAGCTATTGCCGAGTCACGTATCAGCCGCTAACTTTGTTCTGTCTAAATATTGTATCATGAGCGTAACCAGAAAGGTCTCACTTCTTGCCAGAAATTAGCTTAAACAGGGAGACTCGACGCCCTGCTTATTTCCAGAATAGCAGACTCACATATCTGAAACCTTAGAAAACAAAACACAGTGGTTTATAGGGCTAAAAAATTAAACATCAAATGATGGATTTGATTACATGTGTGCAACATTTGACATTCCCCTGGAGACTCGTGTAACTGGGGCATTCAGTGTGCAAAGTGTTTAACACGTTCAGAAACTGCTCTTCTTATATCTTAGTAGTAGTAACTACACAGAAGATCAAAGTAATTAATGTCAGAGCTGAGGAATAAAACTGAAAGGAAGGGAATTACTGGCTGCAAACTGAGATAAGCTTTTATTTGGAGTATATAGCTTTAAGATCTGGTTTTCTAAATATTATACATATATGCAGCATCACATATCTAACTAATGAGCTGTCTGGGGAACAACTAACATTCTATGGAGAGACTATGTAACATTATCTCAATCTGATTCTCCTCCCTTGAGCTTAAGAAGCAACGAGGTGAATAAAGATGTTGGTGATCGATGGTTGCTTGCAAAATACACTTGGCTCAGGGGAGCTGAACGGGTTGCATAATAGGTCAGCAGCACTGGGACTTGTGATAAATCTGGGAATCGAATATCAGAATTTCTGTGCAATGTTGTAGAAATGACATAAAGTCAGGGCCGTGCATTGAGTTTCTTTATGTAGTCCTTCAGCATACAGCTTTACGGGAACCATCCATTGTCACTACACTGAAAAAGTAAACCTGCACTGTCATTAGTGTAATGTGTTGTTTTTTTTTTTTTGGATTCCAATAAATAAAAAATATTAGTTTTCTCTTTTAAACTAAGCTGTGTAATTTATGCTTATGGGTCAATTTAATTTTTCTACCTTACTATAATTGTACTGATAGCAGGGCACCGAAGTGAAATTTTTAATTTTGATGAAAGCATTTTATTAGGTTGAGTATGATTTGCTCATGTGCAGTCTTTAAAACTAAGTTCTGGCGGTATCCACAGTATTCCTGACTTCGCGCCATTACCCATAATTCATAGTGGAAGCCGGTATTTTACTTCCGTTTGCGCAGTTGTTTACGATTGTGGGGGAACATGCTTGCCGTTCATTTAAACATTTTGACACTGCAGTTTCTTTTACCTGGCCTAAATGGTACCACACTGGAGGTGGATATATTGCAAGGATGCTTTAAAAAGCAGAGAGGACAATTCAGTAACAGTGCCTCACCCGTCACTTCTCACTGACTGGGTAGATTAGGGCCCAAAGTCAGCTACATCGACATTATCAATTACCTTGTTTTTTTCCGAAGGTGTTGATGGCGAGGAATCACGTAATTATAAGAGCACCGAGGCATATAATTGCCTTCAAAGCAATAAAACCAATAAAGTAATGCTGAACAAACAAGGCAACGTTATTTTCCTTAAAGCAGCTGTAGAGCCGAGCCAGAGCATCAGCCAAGCTAAGTACTTAGCATGGGTCATGCTAAGGGAAAGTGGAGACGGCTGTACCTGTATCGCCCAATTAGGGAAATCATGTAGTGATGCAGCATCTATTCTGTGGAAGATATATCACTTATCTGGATATCAGAATGTTCAGATCACTGAAACAGAAACACTGGACTGGCTGTGATTGGGGAGACACGCAGCTGTCATTTTGTGTAGGCTGTATGCTATAGTGTCACACTATAAATAAAATAACCTAAAAAAAATAAATAAGAGGCTGTACATTAAAGGAAAACTTAAAACATAAGGAAAAATACAGTAATAGGATGTGCAACTGGGTAGTATAATTTTGGGGAAAAAGAACAAATTTACAGAATAGAATAATTTGAAAAAATGTACAGACTGATGTAGTGACAACCAACAACAGCACAAGTTGAACCCGAGCTCATGTTCCAAATAATAAAGCCACCCGTTATAGCACAAAGTAACCGAATTTTGTCATTAACTCTGGCCCCTGATTTTGGCTAACTGGAAGTATAAAATCGTACACAAACCGGGACACATTAGGCTGCAGTACAAGGACACCAATTTTTGGGAACATATTTGTGAATCTGACCTCTACATCTGTGATTATCTTAGAATTATCAAAGTTGTTCAGTTGATACCACAACTGTTGTCTTGTACCCGGTTGATCCCTCAGTAAGTATCAACACTTCTGTAAGTGGCCTGGACAAGGATGACTTCTCAGTTTCTGCACATACAGATGACACAGTGTTGCGTAGCAGCTCCTCACCAGACTCACCAAGGACACAGCAGTGGCCACAAGTGTTCCAAATCCCAAACATTTCAAAGTGGTTTACATCAACTTTACATTTTCAGGTTAGATTTAGTAGAATATTTACATTAAGTAATAAAGCCAATGTATTTATTTTGATTTAGAACAATTTGAAAGAATTGGTTCTCTTGACCTTTATAAATGAGTTTACATGAATATAAAAATTTTAGGTTACACTGAAAGAGTTATTTACATTTGGTCAATGCTAAAATATTAGGTGTGACAGATTACTTCAATTTTTTTTAAGTTGAGTCAATGTTATATTTTTTTCAGTGTATTCTTTGAGCTGTAATGCTAATAACAAATGCAAAGTGGGCGTCTGGGCGTCTCTGCTTAGACTGCTGCCCTCGCAGTCCAGACTCTTGGATGGCAACAGATGTAAATTCATGGCAACAGTTCAGTGCATTCAGGCATGTAGATATGATCAAGACAACCTGCTGAAGTTCAACTGGGCATCAGAACGGGGATGAACCCAATAAAGTGTATGTGAGTATATACAGTATGTACCACCTCTTCAGCAGGTTAACATGTTTTCATTTTAGCACCTGCAAAAAATCAGATGCAAATGTGATCTGTAGATCTTATTTATGAAACACAATCAAATTAAATGAATGTTATGAAAACAAACAAAAAAAACATTCATACATATAAAGATGTCAGTGTTGGGAATATTTACGTTTCTAAAACTGCAACAACTCAGAACAAAAACTTGTAAATGAATCATGTAAAATATTGAAAAAAAATTAATTCAACATTCAACAATATACAACTACTACCAGTCAGGAGGTAAAATAAACAGTTGCGCAGCAAAGTGGGAGGCTTGTGTATATAAAATGGATATGAAATATACAAGCTGGGGTAGGCAAGCTGGAGGATTATCGTCAAATTTTTACCTCAGCGGGGTTCTGAGGCACCGTGGAGGCCTTGTATCCCAGCTGTAGCAGCATAGCCTCAGCTGCATTCCGCTTCGCCACCTTCTTGTTGGGCCCTGTTCCCGTGGCAACCTCATTATTCACCTTCACCTGCATGTGCATGGATGAAAACGCACATACACACATATAAACAAACCAGTACACACATGAGTTAAAGACAGTTGCAATATTTTCAGGTTCACAACTGAACATTCTGGCTTCACTGATGCGTCCTGTTGTGATCACAAATAACTGTTTCTTACTAAAGAAAAAAACTATTTTCACTCATTTTCTGAGCCGAGGCAGCCATGCAGTGCACACTGCACAAAAAGAATCTGAGTGAAGTGTTTGTTTTTCAGTAATCCCAAAACATTAAATCTGTCCACACAGAATGTAAGCAGAAATTTCCAAGAGAATATCAGACGTCGTTATGTTATCCAAACAGACAATTACGCTGTACAAATAACATTCTGGAAGCCAAAGCCTGTGAACTGCCAGGCCTCAGCGCACTCACTCATAGTGGTCTGACATGCTCACTAAGTACTCATCTGAATACATCGTGAAGGTCACAACAGAAGGAGAAGGAAGGAAGACCTCAATAAATTCTTCAATCACTAAACAAACACAATCACTCTTTTATCAAAATTCAGATGATGAGCAGCTCCTGAAAAGGCATTTGACAAAAGGTGGAGCCCTTTCTGTAGTGATGGCTTCAGACAAATGGTACGAAAACAGAGACTCATTTGAGCCCTTCTGCTTACCAAAGGAAACAATGTGGAAATTTTAGAAGATGGAGTGGACTGCACAAAAGAACGCACACACTCACAGGGACTAATGTGTGTATCAAAGAGGCATGGAGAATAGGTTTGAGGCTGAATTACCGCCTGATGCTAAGAGAAGCTCTGTTCTTCACATGAAAGAAAAGGATTATGGAACGAGAGACTAAAAAAGAGAGTTTGACTGAGAGAGACAGCCTGCACAATCTCTGATGGTGTGCATAAATAAGAAAACAAACTGCATTATACCAGCTTTGTTAGTTTGTTTCATTTAACCTACAAAGCTACAGTCCTGTGAAAAGTACACCATTACTGCTTCTATAGGAATTTAGAGCGTAAGTTGCAGTCAGGTGCTGATAATCAAATGTTTAATGCAAATGCTTGATTAACTGATCAACAGCAAGTGTGAGCACCTCTATAAAAGCGGATGTTTGCTGGTCTGGAGCATTTAGGTGTCAAATTTATAAAACCTACACACCCGCTTATTTTGTACTTACCACTGTGTGCATGTTAGTCAATCAGACTCACAATCTAAACAAAGAGGCTTGTGCAATCTGCATACAATCTATGTACCGCCATGCCTCAAAATAAAAAACTCAGATTTTTGTGGGATAGTGCCAATAAATTTGTAAGTGACGACAAGTTAAGATAAGGTGAGATAAGATAAGCAATAATGGGAAAAATTTCACTAAAAGATTAAGGCCTACAATTTTTCATTTAGTATTTTCTTTTCTGAGCTTTTTTATTTTATTTTGGCTTGTGGTGTTTGGGAAAACTATAAATAATGACCAAAAGGAAATCTGCTCAAACCATGCACACGAACGTTCAGTATTTCATCGATATTTTTGTACATGACTTTGTTCATACTCTACGAACAAATTTAGAAGTGCCTTGTACAAATGAATTATGAAGGTCTGACTATCTTAGAAATTTTTAAAATACCTATTTTTGTCATCGCCCCTGAAACAATAACTAAAGGTCAAGCAGCGCACTAAGTTATACTTTTGCATGGTTCACAGTATGCCAATATTTTTTTTACATTAAGGTTGGGACAGAATATCAAAACAGCAATATAACTAATCACTTCCTCATGTAATATGCTATCAATACACTGATGCAAAATATCAATATTCTCATGAAAACACTCTTAGCCGACTGTAAACTGGCTGTAATGGCTTAATATATGAAGTTAAGATGAAGAAACTCAGGGGAAAGTGTCAGACAGCATGGATAGCAGGGGAAACATCAGGGAGCAAATTAAATGAAGCGACTCATTAAAAGTGGTTAGGGTTAGGGGTTAGAACAATAACACACAAACACACAATTTTTCCTTCTTCTGTTAAAAAAGTATCACAATGTACTGATAAAGATTGTCTTTGTACTGCAGAGTTGTTGTGTTGTGAATATATGATTACTGAACCATAACATTGTATGGATT
The DNA here is from genome assembly GCA_030220045.1 of Australoheros facetus. NCBI lineage: Eukaryota > Metazoa > Chordata > Actinopteri > Cichliformes > Cichlidae > Australoheros > Australoheros facetus. The sequence continues at coordinate 9,460 of JASGAU010395523.1, forward strand.
CCCAATTCTACATAATCTGCTTGACTGATTTATGAGAGCTTACTAGGAACATTTTTAAAATATCACATCTAAATGATAGGTTCACGTTTTCCTTTTAAAATGAACATGTGATTTTTCAAGATTTTTATTTAATCTTAACATTAGTTATTTTAATATTTGTAATGCAGGTAAGTTAGAGAGAGCAAATTCCAAGCCTAAACCACACAGCGTACTAACTGACCGATTTGCAATAACTTGGAGACACAAAATCGTTTTTCTTCTCCTGTGGTTTTTATGCATGACTCAAATAGGATAAACAACTCTGAGTGAGACAACAGTGGTAGCTGATGAGATTCTTTCCTCACACAAGGTCCTACTCTGTTTACTGGGCTAGCAATAAACACTAAATCACCCACAACTAAGTTAAAGGGTAAAGGTTGCAACTGCCAGAGAAACACAAAATTTTATGAATACTAGCTCCTTAATACACAGCCACATTCTCATACCTTCCGGCGGTACAGAAAACAGACTTCGCATCGTCTTTATTAGTAACCGACAACTTGAAATGTGATAGCATAAAAAAGTTGGCTGCTCCAGTGATGGAAACAGGGCTGTATAGATGAATGTTCATCTATTCTAAGCTTTAACGGCATCTATAAAAATAATAAATGCTAAACAGAACATTTCAGAAAGGAATGACGGGCATGAGAGACAAAGAGAAGAAGAGAAATAGGTGAAAGTAAACACGAGGAGGCCCAAGATACTAACAGCATACTAAAGAAAATTATAATCCATCTTTTAAATGCAGTCAGTACCAGAATGAAAACAAACTTTAAGATTTCAACTATACTACCATCTGTTCCTCACATAATAACCAGATTTGCACCAAATACATTAAATCTTTACATGTTTTATGGTGACTAAACATTAACCAACAACCTTTTTTTTTTTTCATCCTTTAACATAGTTAATAAAAAATACTGCAGAGGCAAAACCAGAAACAGACTCCACACTTGAAAGAACAAAGCTGGTCAGTGGTCCAGAAAGGGAATAGTTTGTTTCTGGACATTAGCAGGCTGTTCAAAAAGGTCTTTGTCTGAATATAGCGGAGCTGTCACGCTACTGCAGTTCTGGATCATAATCCCCCGGGGGGAACCTAAGAAACCTTGTGTATTTCTTGCACCTTTATCCACATATAGCCATGCTTTGATGTATGTAGCAGACCAGGATTCAGCAGATATTAGCTAAGCTCCTTTACTCCTCTGACATATATAACCTTATTCTTTTTACTTCCTTAAGCCTACTTAATTTAGAACAGCCCACATTGGCAACAGCAATGGCAATTTTAATTATACAGTGCATCTCATTACATGTAAACTCAACATGCTTAACATGAAAGATAAAAACATAAAACCCTATGTATGCAGGTCTACTATGTCTTAAGGCAATAAAAACAACAAAAGTCTACAGAGAAATAATAAAGTTAACATTCAGTACCTTGACACACTTACTCAGAATGGGTAAGTACAGAAAGATACACACACACACACACACACACACACACACACACACAC
>JASGAU010395525.1:0-12774 GCA_030220045.1 Australoheros facetus
ATCCAGTTATGATGCTTAACTTTAATTTCATGAGTTTGCTTATCACAGGAGCACTTCCACCCTTCGTTGGTCTGTGTAGGAGACTGGTGGGAAAATAAACGACATTTTTAAGTTTAAGCTTATATATATTGATTCATTCATCAACCAAACTTAAATTAATATTTATCATGTTAAATATTTAAATGCGATTAAAATGCGATTAATTTCGATTACTTAATTACAAAGCTCCTAATTAATTAGATTAATTTTTTTAATCGAGTCCCACCCCTAATATATATGGTTATGATAAAAACGTTTGTTCGAGCGTTTTATTTTGAAAGTTAGGACGCGTAACGTTTGTGGGCGTGTCTTCTGGTCGAGCCGGTCTGACGTCTCTTTACGTCCCAGTTACGTCACCTGAACGATGCGGAAGTCGAAGTCACCGTGGAGAACGTAAACTAATGTCAAGCGAGCACCTGGAAACCGAGCGAAGAGCGGCGGAAGCTTGAGAAGAGGGAGCGGCGCGGACTCTCCACCTCCCGCTGGACTTTCATTGCTTCCGCCATGCACCGTGCTTCACTTAGCTAGCCGTTACAGTTACTCCTCCCGCACTCCGCCGTTACATCTGTCGTCACCGACACCGTTACCGTGAAATGGACCGCGCGCGTGACCCGGAGTCCGCGGCGGTGCTGCCGAGCTGCCGCGCGGGTCTCTGAAAGCTGCAGACCCCGCTGTAGCCCGTCCCGTCCCGTCCCGGAGGTAAGTGCACGGCGTGCGAATCTCCTTTGAAAAACATGAAATTTTAAGATAATTCCGTCATTAATGAAGTTAAACAGGAGGCGGAGCAAAGCTGCCGGTGTGCCCCGGGGCAGCAGCAGCTGCCGGTTATTTCGGGATACACATTAAGCCAGAAAACAGCGTTTCCTTCAGCACAATTTAAACTTTTGCACCCCTCCCCGTGCCTTTCTAGGATGATGGTCCACCCTGCTGAGCGGTGCCAACAGCAACGCCAGACTCTGGAAAAGCCCACATTTCAAACAGGTCAGTGCCTCTGAGTCCATGAAGTACGTGCCGGATAGGAACACGTGAGCCTGCGGTGTAAAGAGAAGCTTTAATGTGACAGGAAGCGGTGCGAAGTGTGGATTTTACTGAGGGCGTGTTAAAAACACGCATTTCTGAAAGGAGTTCGGGGTTTCTGTCTGCTGCCCGGAGCAGCGGCTATCAGGGCTGGAAAAAAGCCGCAAAAAACGACCTTTTGTTCTCGAAAAAGCTCCTGACTCTTAAATAAAGTTTCCGTGAGCATGTTTAAGTTGCCGTGCTTCTTATGGATTAAATTATAGGTAATTTACAGCCTGTTTGGAGCGAGTCCCCGTCAGGATCAGGGACGTGCGGTCGGACCACCTTCAAAGTGTCAGTTTGGATTTGCTAATAGTCCGCAGATAATCTTAAAAGTGGAAAACTCCAACATGCATGAGGGACTTTATGAAGATATTGTTTGGTCTCTGTGAATTGTCCCGGATCCGTGGGCTCGCTCCCCGAAGCGCTCACAGTTCATTTCAGTATCACTTTCATTACTGATGCAGTTTCTCTTTGATGCTTATCATTTGATCTCAGAAATAAGATTGAATATCATCAGACTGCATGTTTTACATTTTTATTTCAACACAAAATGAAAAAACTGGAAGACAGATTTTTACTTTTTGTTCATCCCGGCGGGTCCTTCAGCTGAAGCACGCAGCAAGCCTGCACTAAATCATCCTGACCCTCCATGTAAGGCTAGAAAACACCCTCTGTGATCAGGTTTTTATAATAATAATAATAATAATAATAACAATAAAGCGTTTAAGCAGAGAACTAAAAGCAGATTATTAGAGTCCCGAGGACTCCGTGAAAGCTCTCTGATAAAAGCCTTCAGAGGAGATTTCAAAGAGGTCACTGACTCTGCTGATCTGATTTCCTGCGGCACGTCGTTCGATAGCTTTGGGGCTCCGACACGAACGATCCGTCACTTTTAGTTTTTAGTTTGTGGAACAGATAAAAGACTCGAAGATCCTCCGTCCAGGCTCGTCGTTTATTTTAGAGGTGAATCCAAATGATTTCATTCAGCCTGTTAAAGAAGTCTATCTGAAGTTTATCCTGAAGGACCTGCTTCTAAAATCATGTGTTCTGCTGGAAGATTTAAAAGTCTTATAGAAGATGAATGCAGAAGTTTCAGGAGCCCGCCCTGAGAATCGCTGGCCTGATGTGAGAGGTGTGAATGGCTGTCTGTCAGCCCAGGGCAGAGCCTTTCTGTGTGGAGTTTGCATGTTCTCCCCGTGCCTGCGTGGGTTCTCCGGGTTCCTCCCACAGTCCAAACACATGCAGTCAGTGGAGTTAGGTTACCTGGTGACTCTAAATTGCCACCCAGCCAGAAACCCTCTGCACCTTTTGGACGAGGAACGTGGACCCAAAGCTAACCTTTGAAGGACGCCACACTTTACAGGAGAACGTGGTGGAAGAGAACAGTTAAACCACTCTGTTCGTTCTCACTGCTGCAGTCTAACAGGAGGCAACAACGATGCTCGAGAACCAACACAGTCCCTCACTAAAAGTCACCTGAGTGATTCGCTCACACGCCACGTGAAGCAAAGTTTCAGCATGAATACAGTCGCTGATGTCATACGACGGTCGGAGGAGCCCGACGACGGGTCGGAGGAGCCCGGCGAAGGGTCGGAGGAGCCCGGCGAAGGGTCGGAGGAGCCCGGCGACGGCGCGGAGGAGCCCGGCGAAGGGTCGGAGGAGCCCGACGACCCTTTAAAAAAATCCTCTTTGCTGCCATTTTGTGTCTCTGTGGTCGTCAGAAGATCGTCACATTGTGTCCTGCTGTGCCATCATGCAAAAATGAACTCTTTAAACCTGGTATCCCGGGCGCCGGGGTGGCCCAGTGGGTGAGCGGGTACGCCGCCTCGTGTCCGGCCCTTTGCTGCGTGACTTCCTGTCTCTCCTCACTGTCTGATAAAGCCATCATTTGTCCTCATTTCCTAATAAGTAGCAGCTGCAGTTTGGTGAAAAATAGAAGCAAAGTTGCTGGAGTTTAATTTTCAGACAAAAACAGCAGGAAACCTGCGCAGTAAAAAGTTCTGAGTATTCTTCACCTGGAACCGGATCCAGTGTGGAAGCAACCAGGATCTTTGCTCCACATCAGGATCAGCAGCTCTGAGGCAGGTCAGAGGACACGTTCAGGGCAGTTTGATGTGTGTGTAACCGTCTGCATGTCGACTGTCGTTTGCAGCTGTGCGTTTGGAGGCTGTGTCGGAGGCTCCCGTCCTCTCGGCTCGTCTCTGATGCGATCAGAGGAATAAAAAGTTAAAGACTGATCAGCTGATCGAGTTTCAGCCTCGTGTTACAAACCTCACTGCGCCGCGTTTAAAGGCTTCACTCAGGCCATGAATGAAGGCGTATGAGTTACTTCACGTGTTGGTCTGCGGAGGACAGGACGAGCCGGGGTCATGCACATCTGGGCGTCATGTGACACACGGCCCGAATTTAACTCGGAGCACGATTCAGTCTGGAGCCTCAGAAGAGCGCCCCCTGTGGAGCAGTTGATGAGGATTTAGAGGTTTTTCTCTGTAGATGCACCGTGGTGTAAGAGTGGTGCAGACTCTGAATTATGATGTAATCCACAGTGTGATGAGGTCACAGCCTGTGAGCCAATCAGCCTGAGGCTCTCCTGTAATTCTGCATATTATCCCGATACTGGACACTCTGACCAGGTCATCACACACACCCCCACCTCCTCCCCCCACCTCTCTAAGCTGTCTTGTGTCACAGCTGCCCATCATTGGCTGTGAAGGAGCCGTGTCTACAAGCAGCGGAGGGTCTGATTGGCTGGCAGGCTGTCTGGGAGAAGGAGGGGCAGGCGGGGACATCAGCTGATTGTTAGAGATCGGAAGTGGAGGTGGAGGAAGAGGAGGAGCCCAGCGGAGTCGGTAAATCCACGATGAGCCGGCTCTGCTGCAGACAACAAGTGTTCGGAGAGGAAGAGGAGGCCGAGGGAGGACAAAACCAGCTGGAACACAGAGAGAGGCAGGTTACCACGGCAACTGCAGCAGCAAGGACACACAGGTAAGGTTACAGCCGGACGTGTGTGTGTGTGTGTGTGTGTGGTTGTGTGGTTTTGTGTGGTGGATTGAGCTGTGCATGGTGGGAGGAGGAGGAGGGAGTAATGAGGGAATCCTATTAGCAGAGTCCAGGAAAAGAAGGGCTAACAGTGCTTATCAGTGTGACACACACACACACACACACACACACACACACACACACACACACACACACACACACACAGAGTGATAGCATGGCAGGAATATGAAGGTAGGTAGGAAGTAATCCAACCTTTTTACTGAAGTAAAAATACTGCGATAGAAGTACTTCATCTAAAATGTTAAGGTAACACAGCTGAGCAGCTTCAGTCCTCCGCAGCAAAAACCACCTGTGACCAAAGGCTGGCTGATACCTGCAGTTTCCACCACACATGACTCATTAATATACAGTCCAAACGCTGTGATTATAAAACTCTTTTTGAGGCTTTTGCTTTCTCAGTCAGGAGCTGCTGCAGTTTTCAGGAAACATTCATGAAAACACAAACGTTACCTCTCAGAGCGCGGGAGCTGTTCACCGGCCGGTTACCCGGCTGGTTACCCGGCTGGTTTATTTGGTTTCAGCGGTTATTCTGGATCCGAGCAGACGATTTTAAACAGGAGTGACTCGGTGTGAGAACATCCAGATTTATGTTTGAGTCCAGCAGCTTTAAAAAGAGAGATTTTCACAAGAAATAAACTTCAGCCAATGTTGATGCATAATTTCAACCTTAACTCCTACAGTAATGTGCAAAAGTCTTGAGCCACCCCTCATTTCTTCATATGTTACAGGAACATGGGAAATGGTTGCAGTGACTAACTGAAGCGTACATATGAAATCCAGCCTATGAGGCAAACACAGAGTGTGTAGAGTTCCTCAGAGCCTTAAAGTCAGTGTTGCTTTGACCTCCTTTATTCTGAACTGTGAGGAGCTTCCTGCAGTTTCTTTCAGCAGGCTGCAGGAACAGATCTCCAGGCTTCTTGGAGGACCTTCAGAGCTCTCCTTTGGATGTTTCTGCCTTTGGTTCTGATGATCTCACACGGCTGCGGTGATGCTGAGGTTCGAGCTCTGGGGAGGCCGATCCATGACTGATGCAGTTAACCTGTGTTGTTATATCCAGGGACGCTTTTACAGTGTGTTTGGGATCATTGTGAAGCTGCTGCCAATCAGATCTTATTTCGTGGAGGATCAAACTCTGACCGTACTGTTCTGTGTTCATAATAACATCAGTTTTAATGAGATCTCCAACCTCACTGACTGAATGCAGCCCAAACCGTGACAGAGCTTCCACCGGGCTGCGGACTCTCACTGTTGGACCTCTCCTGACCTCCTCTGTACACACCGATGACGGTTTGGATCCATCAGACCTGCTGCTGATGTTCAGCCCAGTTCTTGTGTAATGTAGCAGACCTCAGCCTTTCCTCCCTGCTCCCCTTCCTGAAGAAGCTTCCTGACAGCCGCCCTTCCACTGAGACCGTCTCTGATGAGGCTTCAGTGAACAGCAGATGATCAGCTGAAGGTCAGACGCAGCTCTCAGGTCCTGTCAGGTCTTTGCTGGATTTGTTCCTGTTTCTGAAGGACGTCCCTTTCAGATCCTGATCATCTGCTGTGGAGTTTTTAGGCCTCGCCCTTCTTCTTCTGTCCTCCACGTGTCCGGTTTCCTCTGATTTTGAAGCACACCATGCTGAGATATTCAGTTTGCAGCTAACGGCTCTGTGTGAATCAGCTTGTTGGTGCAAAAATCCTATTTTATGTGATCTTTGGTGTTTTTCATAGATTCAACTAAAGAAACTAAAGAAACAGATGATGTTTCTGTGACAGGCTGCTGGGAGCAAACAGCCCAAAGATCCAGTTCAAACTGGTTCATCCTCTGAGTTTCAGGTGACCCCTCCTCCTCACCTCCTGCTCATCTGTTTCAGCTTCCTCTCGGGTGTCAGGCTGTCTTTGAAAGAAGCTCTAACTCAGTAAGAAGATAACTTGATCCAGCCTTCTTGCTCTGGAGCTTTTTGCTGCCTCAGTTCCTCGTTTACATCCCCCCTCCTGCCATCATTTAACCCTCTTCCTCTCACACGCTGAAGAAGAACTGGCCAATCCCGTGTACAAAGCCTGACCTAAATAGACCCCCTTCATTCCCTTTTTCCTCCCCTGCCTGATGTGAGGGTGTTTATTTGGGATTAGCATGGCATTTGCAGATTAAAACCTCTAAGATGGAGCCATCATGGTAGTTTGACAGAGGAGAGAGAGATCTTCCTTTCTGAGTCTTCCTCACTCTCCCAAACCTCATCCCTTAACCTCCGTGAGTGCTGGTCGTCCTCACCTCATCCTGAGGGCTGAAGGTGATCTGAGTCGACCCGCCGCCCAAATCCAGCATCCCCACCGTGGGCGAGTGAGCACTGTGAAGACCACCTGAAAAACAGCGAGAGAGGGAGGAAGAGGAGGGGAGAGATTAGGAGAAACAGAGAGAGCTGCTGTATAATCCAATAACAGGTAATCACTGTTTCTTGTCCACATTAATCTGGTTTGACACACACACACATGCACCACAAATCACACCAAACTACATCCACTTCCTGTCTTGACCCGAGCGTGGAGGTTTGTTTCTGTGAGGACCAACATGAGGTTTAGGGCTTCCTGAGCGGACGTCTGAGGGCAGAGAAACGGTCACACATGATGCAGCAGTCTCAGCCTAAAGTTCAGGTGTATGTGTGAACCCGTAGAGTCCTCACAAAGGCACAAAGACGTGCCTTTAACATGACATCAGCCACCTGTCGGGGTTTTCAACTCAGAACGGGCTTCTGTCACCGTACCAACCGACATCTCTGCATCTTCCTGGTTGAGGCTTTTATGAAGAGAGGTTGCTAATCCAGTTGATCAACAACGGTGGAGTATGAACACATTACCACTGAAGAGGTTCTATGAAGATGTGGTTCGTTTAAACTCCACACCACCATCGCCCACAGAATCCGGCCGCATTCTTCGAATGGAGAACCATCAGATCCCAAAGACAGCAATGACACGATGCCTCCTGATACTAAATGACCAAGAGGACCATCTTGTATGAAGAACATTCAAGACCTAAAAGCGCCGAGCATCAGCTGAAATGAAGCCGAGACCTCCACAAACAAACGAAAACGGTGGAAGAAGCTCGAAGTGCTATGAAGCACCGGATCAGCGTCTGTGTCTAAGTCCTGGTGAAGCCAAAACTTGTTCACGTTGGAGCAGCACTTAAAGCATGAAGAGCAACTTCATGATCTGACTGACAGGTTTTGGTATGCGCTCCGTCAGGGTCCTCATAAATGATTTTAAGAAGCATCCAACATAAACATCCATCAGTGAGGCACCAACGAGCATCGCCTGGGCGTATAATGATGTAGTTTAAAGATGATCACTGTCCCTGGAGTCAAGCAGCACCCAAGAGGAAATCTGAGTGGCTCCTTATTTGTTATAAACTGATGGGATTTCCGGCTTAAACCACACGATCACACGCCCAGCCTAGGCCCGGCCCTGCAGCTCTTGTATGCAGGGATGATTCAGGCATATTGTTTAGTGTAAAGTTCAATAACTATGGGCAGGATGGCAAGGGGTCTCACCTGTGAGGAAGTTGACAGTGATCCAAGCAGAAATCCCTGAAAAACAGAAAACGAACAGATTAAACGATCGCTGGATTTAACACCTGTATGCAGACGATACTCAGCTATTCACCAGCTTCAGGCCACACACAGCTTCAAACTCTGTACTGCACGAGGCTAACGTCTGCACGCTGGCACGCTCACGGTCACAATAATGATCAATACATATGGTTTCATTGGGTATTGAAAGCCAATGTGAGACCACAGGAGTCGGCCCAGTGAAAAATCACCACCTCCCACCGTCCCACTCACAATCGGCTCATTTCCTTTCCACTAGAAGGCCACTCCAAGCACCCAGACCCCCCCACCACAAATTTTCAATGTGCTGATGCTATGCTGCAACAGATACCACCCAATGCTGTCATACTTAATCTTAAATGAGTAGATCACAAAGATTAGAACTGTATTTTATTTGCTTTAAAAAACTGTAAAATATGCTTTTATATTTTTATCTAAAAAATTAGATGAACAGATAATAGCATAAAGAGTCTGGATATACTTTATTCAGTTAATGTATCCCAACAGCATCCTCCAAACAAACATGTATGAATTGATTTATGTGTGATTTTTGTGTAGGGTTTGTAGTTCATTTTGCATTATTGTATTTTAATTCAAAATAGAAAAACAATAAATTATCAATTATTTATACCTGAGTAACAAATTTCATCACAATAGATGAAAAATTCACTGAGATATGAATGTAAAAATTCCTGTAATGACGAGAGTGGGATATTTAAAATTTTTTGGTGACCTTTGACATTGAAAATGAAATCATGTGTTCTTGGGCCCCTAAGAGATATTTCCACAAAGTTTCATCAATTTTGGTTCAAAACCCTCTGAGACACGCTGTCGCACAACAGTAAAGAATCCTTTTTTTTTTTTTTTGGCCACAGTAGAGAAACAGGAAATGGGGGAAAGACATGGGGCGCAAGCTGGCGACAGGCCGGGACTCGAGCCTGCGTCGCCCGCACCGCAACGCGTCATATGTATGTGGTCCTGGATCCAGATCGTGATCCGCATCAGCACCAAAATACAATCAACTGTTCCTTAAACCGCCCCCAACAACTCCAGAAACTGTCTTTGAAACCCGTCATCAGACCGAAAGCATGAGCGCACTGCACCCATTGGTGGGCGGGGTGATAACTTTACTTAATGAAGGCAAGCACGGTCTGCATTCATGCTGTGAATACGTTCAGAGTTTCAGGGCCGGGTCCAAATCCGTGTTTAATGAGTCCAGCAGAGATTAACATTAAAAACACACCCAGTCCTTCGAGGATCCATCACAGCCTGATGTTGATCTGTTCCTGATCATTCACTGCAGGAAGCCTCACAAAGTGCATTCTGGGTAAACTTTCAGGGTCATATCAGCATGTGGGATAGGCGGCTGCTCAGAACAGGTGAGGGCAGGTGAAAGGTCTCCTTAAATCTGAGTCGGTTCTTCATCGATGCAGCCGTACTGACAGGATGCTTCAGGCTGCGTTCACATAACAGGAACAATAAGCTGGACCGTGTTTGAGCAGCTGCTGCTGACAGTGAATCATCATTAGCGGTGCAGCTGCACGTTACACTGCGTCATGGAGAAACCTGCACAGTAACGCTGCATGAAGAGGCTGTCAGAGACGCAGCTCTCGGTGTGACAGCCCAACATCGCCTCTTTCTTGAGCTAAACTTGACCTTTGACCTTGAGGTCACTGAGATTCAAACTGAGATTTTTAGGAGATGCACCTTTGGTATCAGTTCTCGTGTTCACAAAGTCGGGCGTCCATGGCCCCCACCTGCTGGGCGGGGTGACGACACCCCATCAGCCTTTCAGGGTGAGGGGGTGAAAACGTGGAGGAGCAACACAAACATGTAAAACTTCACTTCTACAGTCAAACAGGACCTTTTACAGCGTGTGCAGCTGGATCTGTAACATCTCTGGATGATTTAGCCTCTGAGGAGAAGATTCGTTCACACAAATATGGCTCGTTACACTGGACGAGCCATATTGTGAAGCTGATGTGAGGAGCTTCACGGAGCGGCAGGTGGAGGTCACAGCTCTGACTGCTGTTCATACGAAGTGTCAGCATGTAGTAAAAACAGCTTCACTGACCCACAGGGAAGCTCTTTTCCCTCACTTCATTTACAGACAGTGTTTCAGAGATGAAACGACCTCTGACCCCCGGATCCTCACGGGCCCAAGAGGACACAAAAAAGTAGCTGTGAAGGAGAAAGATGAGCCTTCCTTTAAGCTCAAAGGAGCATCAGATGTATGTGTCCCTCCTGGATCCAGATGTGATCCCTCAGCTCCAGATGTTCGACCCAGCTGTGAACTTTGTTCCTCTAATACCTCTGGTGGTGGATATATGTGAATGTAGGTTCAGCGCTCTAAAGGCTCGCTCTGTATGGACACGAGGCTCGCCGCATATAATCCAATCCTTTTAAAGTAGTTCATACAAGCAATTATGTCCATGTGGGATAATGTCCCACTTAATCTTACGGGGTGGTGGGGGTGGGTTTTCATGTTTTCTCCTTCTCTGCGAGCGGGATCAGCTCGTTACTCGTCCGTAAATGTCTTTTAATGATCACCGAACCACTTTTCTGCTCGCCGCTAATGGACGAGTCCTCCCACGGAGCTAAACGGTCCTTTCAGAGGTCTGCCCAAATTCCCGCAGCCTTATTATCGCTCAGATATCGTGCCGTTCTTGGCCTGCATGCTTATCCCCGGCTGAGATTACCCTCCACTCGTCGAGTGGAAGCGACTTATTGTTAATGGAGACCTCTGAGTGGTCAGTGGGAGGCGGCAGGGTGCTAAGTGCCGGTGTTTAGCCGAGTTTCTCCGGCTCTTGTTTGTTTTGTTAGGAAATTGCTTCTTAGTGTATCGAGCTAAGAGTTTTATGGTAAAGCCCCTATGATACAGTCTCTACCAAGCTCCGTAATCACCCACTCCTGCATGCCCAAAGGTCAGAGGTCGCTGGTAAAAGGCACTAAAGACACTAATGGATGCAGCCGAGTGCAAATACTCCACCACGGACACTAATGTCGTCTTTGAGTTGACCTGAATTCGCAGATCCTCGCTGCACTTTATCTCTGATCGGTAAATTACTTCGTTTGGTTTCCTGCAGCCTGATTAACCTTCGCTCTGCAGGAACATCCCGATTGGACGTTTTACAGGGAAACATAAACATGCGCACTTTAACACCAACACCTTCTCCACTCTCTGGTTCCTTCAAACAGCCTGCGGATTTCTACATGAAGGTCTTATCCACTAAAATCCAAAATCTTCAGCGCCTCTTGTCTAAAGCTAACGCCATCTTAAAGTGGAGTCCAGTAATCGTGGGCAGCTGTGGCTCATCTATTCAATTCAATTTTATTTATATAGCGCCAAATCACAACAGTCGCCTCAAGGTGCTTTGCATTGTGGGTAAAGACCCTACAATAATACAGAGAAAACCCAACAGTCAAAACGACCCCCTATGAGCAGCACTTGGTGACAGTGGGAAGGAAAAAGTCCCTTTTAACAGGAAGAAACCTCCAGCAGAACCAGGCTCAGGGAGGGGGGGTCATCTGCTGAGGGGGGAGAGACACCAATCTATCAATCAGAAGGTCAGGGATTCGATCCCCAGCTCCTCCAGGATTTAGACAGCGCCAACATTAGAGAGAAGCTAGGGTTAGCCTGCTAGCTGCTACGCTGGGATGTGAGCGGCCTTCCTGCCTCTAACAGGACGGTCTGTGTGCTCCTCACAGCTGCTCTGGATGATGCGCTCACACACAGTTTAATGAGGAGCTGTCGGGGAATCAGCACTGAGTTGAAGTATAAACTAAATGAGAACAGAGGTGGAGCTGGTGGGGCTCAACAGGTGTTTCTGACTCTAAAGCCTGCATGGCAGCCATGGGCGGAGCTACAGAACCAAAGGTGACAACCAACCGGCGTCTTGGCTGCACAGCAGTAAAAGCAGAGAGAGAGCCTCTGAGGTGCGGAGTAAGCCTCCGTCAGGTTCGCCTCTTCCTGAAGTCTCTCTGTCCCACCTCAGTTTGAGTTTCAGGGAGAAAACAGGAAGCGGGCGCGCTCGATTTACAACACACGACAAAGAGAGCTGCTTCACTAAAATGAAATCACATCTGTTTCATCTCCGCACATCTTCACCGGAAACCAGAATCACAAATTAAAATCAGAGTCACTGATGCTTCTGATGAGCATCCTCTGAAATCACTTCCTGAAACAGCGTCTCACACCTGATCACCGTCGCACCTCTATGACACTGCTACTCTTCGAGTTTCCCCCACATCAGTAAACAAACATCCAATATTCTCATTTCACAGTTAACAGTGTTCCCTTTATTTCCTGTAATAGTCTGATGCTGTTTTCATATTTATGCAGATATGATGTTAGCAGCATCCCTCTGCCTGTTCCTCTCCGGTCTTCCCAAAGCCAGGCCACACGGCGAGCTCCGGCTCCCCTTTCACCTCCTCCTTAATCCTCCATATTGATGCTTTTCGTTGGGGAAATCAGAGAAGGGGACTGAGGATGGACTCGCTGTTCATCATCATCTTCATCATCATCCCCATGTGACTGCTGCACAGATTAAACCCCGAGGAGACGCACAGATTCCCTCTAATCTAATAAAGTCATAAAGAGATGAGGGTCCCGCTCAGGAGGCGACCTCGTGAGGGGTCACGACCCTCCAGGAAGTCACCCCTGTTTGCACCAACGTGTTGGCTACCTTCAGGTGGATGTACTTCCCGCTTCTTGATTCATTTTGTTCCTGCTCTGCTCAGCGCTCCATCCAGGGTTCCTGCACCACCAGGAACCACATTTAACCCCGGGCACCAGAACCAGCCCACAGGTGCCTCTTTCCCACCGCCGAGGTTCCGGAGCCGGAGCAAGTTCCTGTGCCGATCCCAAGGAACCGGCGAAACACTTAAGAACAGGCCCGCGTTCCCACCGCGTTTCTGTGAACTGCTCCTTTACGTATGAGTGTGGGCGGGTCCTCGTCTGGACACGGAAGCCGAAGCGCACAAACGTGGGAGAACACGCTCCCCTTTCTGTGCTGTAAATACGTTTTAGGGT
>JASGAU010395532.1:0-15515 GCA_030220045.1 Australoheros facetus
ATTATTGTAGGGTCTTTACCCACAATACAAAGCGCCTTGAGGCGACTGTTTGTTGTGATTTGGCGCTATATAAATAAAATTGAATTGAATTGAATTTCATAGACAATGCAGAATTTATATATTTAACATAAGAAAACTGTATATATGTGTGACAGTGTGTAAAAAAAACTATGGAAGGTTCATATTTGCCCTCAGTTTGGCTCTGTTTTTCTTGTCTTGAAGTGCATTTTCACTTTCTACTCCATTAGATACAGGAGTATTGTTTACTGATCATGTCATGAAGATATTAACTCTCCTGCTGTCCAATTTCAAGCTGCACGGAGGGACTTTCTTCTCAGTTTATTTGTATTTATTTTTGAAAAAGCTCAGTTAAAGACCCATCAGCAGAGTGGTTTTACCTCTGCAAAGGCAGAGCAGAATTCTGTCTTCCTGCAGATGAGCTGTATTCCTTTATAATTTCACAGAGAGCAAAATAACAACACTGGGTGATTTAAATTGATTAAGCTCTTTATTTAGTTTGTCCTTTACAAATGTGCTGATTGTAAGCCTCTGTAATATAAATCCCTGTTCACTTTTCCTTTGTATAAGTCACCTTGAGAAACACAGTCTGATAAAATGTGCATCACCTCTGGCTTTTGCTAGGAAAAAGGACTCTTCATCAAATTCACACAGATTTTTAGGTTTTATTCAGCAAATAAAAGTCTTCATAGTAGGTCAATTAGTGTGGATTATTAGGGNGGCAGGCAGAAAAACACGGTCACGGTCTGATAAAAATGTGTATCCCCTCTATCTTTTGGTAGGAAAAAGGAAATCTCCAAAATCACTAGATTATTATGTAGGTATGTTACAATCACTGCATCATAGCCTAGCAAAACGGTCCGTGCTAACCTGTTTGTAGCCGCGGCTAATATGCTGAAGCGGTCTTCCAAAAACAGGTTTCTGACCAAATGAAGGTGTGTATTTACTGTGATTTATTTTTATTTATTTTTTGCTATAATGTAGGGGGGCTCTTTTTTGATTTTTCTCTTTCTGTCAAGTCTTTCGTATTGAACGGTTGTTTTTCAATAACCTCGCCGAACTTAATGTGTCAAAACACTCATGGCACACATGGACATCAATTTAAAGTATACGGACGTGTAATTTTTTGTTTCAACTTAAAACTGTTGAAGTTTCATCAAGTTTTCTTGATCAGAAAGTAGTTTAAAAACGTGAGGAAAATGTCCGTTGTCAAAGTGACAGTCCATCTCAGCCAATGCAATCAAAATGTAATTTTTTCCATGCTCTTTCTATCTACATGAGTTTGAGATGTAACTGGAAATAATGAAAATTTTTGTAACATACCTATATTATGTATATCTGTTTTATTCAGCAAATAAAAGCCTTCATAGTTGGACAGATTTTAACAGATGGAAACACGTGTGTAGTGCAGTTTAAGCCACTCAACACAGTAAGCTGGAATGTTTTGAAATTAGTATAAAATTTTATTAAATTTACTTCGAAAACGAAACGGCACCTTTGTTTTTCAGTGTTTTACGTTTATTGCAGAGTAGCTTGCAGAACCATGTAAGAGTTTGCTTTGAGAGAGGAAGCCTAAGGTATGGCTCCTCCTCCGCCCAGGGTGGGGAACAGAATCATGCTCTCAGACCTGCGTCCACCTTTGGAGAGGTAAGCCCACTCTGCTGATAGAAAAACAACGTTTTTACTTCTGTTTAGCCTGAATTGTGCTGGTCAAAGACTAAAATTACTTTCCTAGCATTGTTTTTCCATGTAAATGACCTAATAAGGAAAATATCACCTTTTGCTTTAATCAGATTAATGAAGTGGTTTTTTTTGTTTGTTTGTTTGTTTTTTGCACAATGTAATGTTCATTTGAAAATTGTATTTCACTTGGTGCATAAGTTAAATATGTGCATGATGCACAGAAAATGTTTCCTTTGTGGTGCAAAGTTACATTTAGATAGTTTGATGTTGATACTTTTCAACGCAATAAAAAATGATGTAAAAAAATGATGTAAAAACACAGGAAAAATTCGAGGGAGGGCAGCCTCCCCATCTTCTTTCCTTTTGCCTTAAATCTTTTTCCCTCTCTTCCATCCTATGTTCACTCCTGTCTTCCTTCCTCCCGTTCTCCCTACCTTCCTATCTTGCTACTGATCTTCCTCCACTTCCTCCCTCCCTGTCTTTGTTTACTGTCTCCAGTCTCTTTTCTCGCCTCCCTTACTGTCTCCAGTCCTTAATCGTTTCTCCTCCATGTTTTTCCATCCCTGTCTTCTTCCTCATTTCCCACCCTGCTTCTTTTACTTGCTCCCTATCTTTCTCTCTTCCTCTCTCCCTCTCAGTCTCCCTCCCTACTTATCTTCCTCCTGTCCTTTTTATCTTCCTACTGATCTCCCTCCTTCTTTCTTTTCCTCCTCTCCTAACTTCTTCCCTTTATCACCCCCTTACTATGTATCTACCTCACTATCTTCCTCCCTCCCTTCGTATCATCTTGCCCATCTTCCTGCTTCCTTCCCTGCCTCCAATCTTTATCGTCCTTCCCTTCCTCCTCCCTTTTTATTCCTTTCTTTCTCCCTTCCTCCATCTCTCTTTCCCTCTTTTTTCCTCTCTTCCTCCATCTTTTTTCCTTCTTTCCAATCTTCCTTGTATTTCTTCTTCTTTTTGTTCCTCATTGGCTCTTCCCCCTCTCCCCTGCCCCCCCCCCATCTTCTTTCCTTATGCCTTAAATCTTTTCCCCCCTCTCTTCCATCCTATGTTCAGCCCTGTCTTCCTTCCTCCCTTTCTCCCTACCTTCCTATCTTACTACTGATCTTTCTCCACTTCCTCCCTGTATTCCTCTACTGTTTCCAGTTTCTTTGCTCGCCTCCTTTCATGCTCTCCTTGCCTTCCTTTCTTCCTAGCTTCCTCTATCCTTTCCTGTCTTCCTTCACTTTCTCCCTTGCTTCTTATCTTGCTACTTCTTACCTTCGTCCCTCCTTTCCTTCAGGACTTTAAATTCCTTCCCTCTCTCGTTTTCTTCCTTTCCTTTCTCGCAACTTCCTTTCCTACCACTCGCTAATTATCTTTATCCTTCCATTTTCTTCCCTTCCTATTTTCCTCCAATATCCTTATATTTCTTTGTTATGCCTTTTCTTTATTTTCTTTTCTTCCTTTCCTTGCTTTCTGTCCCCTCGCTGATTCATCCTATATTAGTCCCTGTCTTTCCTGCCACCTTCCTTCACGCCCTCTTTTTCTTCCTCCCTTCCTTATCCCTTTCTCCCTCCCTTTTGTCAAGTGACACCTCCATCTCACTGCCTTCATATCTTCATGTCCCTCCTTACCTCTTTTTCTCTCCTTATGTTCCTCTCTATGTCCCTGCCTCATTCCTTTTTTCTGCCCACTTCCTTCCTTCCCTTTCTTCTTATCTCCCTCCCTCTTTTTTTCCTACTTCCTTTCGATCCTCCCTCGCTTTCTCCCTCCTTTTCATTCTCTTTGGCTTGTTATCGCCCTCCCTCCCTGCCTCTAATCTTTTTTCAGTCTTTCTTTCTCTCTCTCCCTTTAGTCCTCCATCTATCTCTCTTCCTGTGCTCCTACTTTTGTCCCCCTTTCACTGTTTTCTTCTCCTCCTATCTTCCGTCTTCCTACCCTTGCTGTGTCCTTGCCTTCAGTCTTTATCCTGCTTACTTACTCCCTCAATTTTCTTCCATCTGTCCCTTTCTCCTTTCGTCCTCCTCTGTATTTCTCAATCTCCCTCCCGTTCTTCCTGTTTGTCGCCCTCTTTCCCTGTTTTCCTCCCGTGCTGTGTTCTTACCTATAACCCTCACTCCCATTCCTCACTTCCATTCCTCACTATCTTCCTCTCCACCTCCCTCCTTATCTGTCTGTAAGCTGCTCTTTCTCTTTTCTCTCTCCCCTCAGCGCCCACCTGGTCCCAGCAGATGACTGCCCCTCCCTGAGCCTGGTTTTGCTGGAGGTTTCTTCCTGTCAAAAGGGAGCTTTTCCTTCCCACTGTTGCAAAGTGCTTGCTCACAGGGGGTCGTTTGATTGCTGGGGTTTTCTCTCTTATACTGTAGAGTCTTTACCTTGCAGTATAATGCACCTTGAGAATTGGTGCTATAGAAATAAAATTTAATTTAATTGAACTTAAATTGAATATAATCTCTAACTAAACCTAAAATCATCTAATCCTACTCGGACAGCTGTGCATTTTCTTTCCAAGTGATGGAGAATCCTGTTCGTTTGACTAATACTATAATGTAAAATGTATTTTTGCATAGAACAAGTAATAGTTTGTCTCTATCACAAACATCAACTTGCACGAGTGCCATGACAGCATTTTCTATTTTTATTTGTCCATGTAAGATAATTTATCAATATTTTGAATTGGCAAAATATTTAGTGATGTGATGGAGAAAAGCAATACTTCAAAATAAAAAACTACTAATGTTAACATTTTGTTTCTGTCCATGTCTCCTCCTGTGCTGTTTTCCTGAAGTGCCCTTCAGCAGGACACTGAACCTGTCGTAATGTTTATGATGACATACATACATATATGTACCTGTATACACGTGTGTGTGTGTGTGTGTGTGTGTGTGTCTCTCTCTCACAGACCAGTTTTTTTCAACTAAAATTTGCTGCAGTTACACTGAATGAAATCATGGGGAAGAATCGTCAGTACCTTAGGATCATTTTTTACCCCAGCTGGGTCGGGCACAGTGAGATTCTCCTCAGAGCTGGGCTGCTCTTATCTCCACTAAAACATTCAGAAGTAGAGTCTGAGTTTTGTATCCATCACTTAAATCTTTTCTGGTCAGTAAGAGCAGGAACCACTTTCAGTGTTCTTAGGATTTTAAACCAGGCTTTGAAATTTTAGGGAACTACAGGACAAGGAAAGATCGCAGTAAAGGTTCATTGAAAACATCCCTGTGACCAGTTAGATGCTCAGGTCAGACTCTTCTCAAAGTGGCTGTGTTTAATCATGAGTGAATATTCCCATACATAAGGCCTGGTTACCAAAAGGATTATAAACAAAAAGCTTTGTGTCCACGGCACCTAAAATTAGTGTGGAGGGCTTTCAAAGTGAGGTCAGTGATTTTCCTAAACTACGGAGGCCAGCCTCTATAAAGCCCTGCTCCTTCTTGCTTGCTGTTGTGACTAAATCAGCCTCTGATTTTTACTGCTGTATCTTGAAACAGTCGACAGAGAAAACAATCAAATCAGAAACAGACTGTCACTTTCAGTGCTTGCAGTCCCACGCTGGAAGGAGTTACACTTTTAGGGGAATGATGCAGATCCTGTTTCGTTCCAGCTTTTCATTATGTGACCATTATACTACCTCTGCTTCAATGGGAAAATTGGTGCCATCTAAATAAAAGACTCAAAAAAATCCTAGAACTATCCCTACCAAGTGTCAAACACATGCCTGACCATCTACATCAGAATTCCCTACAAACTGCAGCTTCTTATCCCAACTTGTTGAACTGCAGTTGTGCACCAAGCCTGCTGTCTGTGACATCCTGCAGGTGGAAAGCCGTGCTGTGAAGAGTCTAAGAAATATTACTGAGAGGGTTTGTTGGCTTTGCAGCTGTAACGGACTGATGGAGAAGAGCAGCCGCATTCCTGTGTAGAAAGATCAACTCTGTCTTTAGCATCATTTACTGAATCATTCAGTTTTAACATGGTCCATGATGCTGTGAAACACAGCAGAGTCAGTTCACATATTTACTCCAACACTCTGTCTATTGCTGATCTCAGTGAAGCAACAGGGGGCCTCCTGCCCTGTCTGGATTTAATAATAATGTAGTTTATAATTTATTTCCGGGCAGCACGGTGGTTAGCACTGCTCCCTCACAGCTAGAATGACATCTAGAAGGTCTGGGTTTGATTCCACCTTGTTCTCCCCGTGGCTGTGTGTGTCTTCTCTGGGTACTCCAGTTTCCTCCCACAGTCCAAAGACATGATAAATGATTTCCACCAAACACATTTGAAATGTCTTACACTGGAGCAGCCAAAGCCAATACTAGCCATCTACAAGATGGTATTATTGTGCTCCTGATTTTTATTATTATTTTTTATTATTATTGTGAGTTCATGAAAAAACTCAAACTCTGTGAAACAAGAAGTCAGGCTCTGTGGAGGAGAACTGAATGAAACGAACTAAATGAAAGAGGGCAAAAATATACAGGTGTCTTTGTACGGCAGAAACAGTAGAGATGAGGTATAGTCATAGACACATATGTCTGACTATACCTCATAGCCATATGTCTCATAGACATATGTCTATGAGGTGGAGTAAGGGTGCACTGAGGGTCAAAATCGATTGTGTGTGTATATATGTACACCTAGGTCTGTCCCCTTATTTGTTCTGCTCCCCCCTACTTTTTCACTCTTTCCTTCCTGCCTGTTAGACCTGGCAGTCATATTTTGTGGACAATAAACAAAATGAATGACTAAAAGAAATGACAGATATTAACAAGATTAGCCTATAGAGAACTTATAGCCCTCCTCTTGTAAAGCAAATATGTTTGGTACAATAATGCATTCGGATCATGATTCCGTTTGCAAAAACTGCCAGACATGACGGGCTTTAATAATAAAATAAAAAAATCGATTTCTGCTGCTATTGTCTGATTTGATGATGATGAATACAAATTTATTTCGCTTGTGTCTTGACCCAGATGGTAACTTTATCTGTGTGATTTTAAAAAAAGAGAGACCAATACTCTAAATATCCAAATACAACGTGGAAATGCAACGTGGGCTCATCACGAATACGCATGACGTAACACGATCTATGTCACGTGCAGGCACGTCCGTGACGTAGCGGAAAGAGGGCGCCGGGCTGCTGGCGGCGAATTTAAAGAGTCTGTGTTGGAGGGCTGCAGTCAGCGTTGGCAGTTCTGAGCTGTGTGTAGAGGTTCATATTTATTACTCGTGTTGGTCAGGACCGCAGGAGATGTCCAGCGACAGGTACGGTTCTTCATTGTGTTTCTGTGCTGGAACAAGCTCCCCGGAGCTACCTTACAGGTGTGCTGCACATGTGAAAACGCGCTCCCGTCCGTAATGCTGGTCTGGTTGTCTGTCTGTGTCCAACTCAAAACCCCGCTTTTTGTTTCTGAGCCAGTGTAAAGAAGTCAGCTGTGTGCTGGTTTGTGTGTTTAGTATCGCGGCAGCGTCGTTGCATCCTCAGTGTGAACTGATGCCGCGCTTTCCTCCCTCCGTGTCCGCCAGCGTCTCCTTTCTTCCCGCTGTTTATGTACAGTAAGCTAATCATGGCGCGAGAGTAAAACCCTGCATGGTCTGCATGCACATCTGCACCGAGATCAGGGCCGAGTTTGTCTGTTTTTGCTGTTTGCGTTTGCGCGGTCACACCGCTGGTAGCGGCAGCAATATGGCGGGCACAGGGATTCTGCTCCAGAGGGCCGCTAGCGAACCAGTCTGTGGCTTTTCCAGTACGAGAACATGACATGAAAACATTAAGCCGTGTTAAATCAATCCGACAGTTTTGGATATGAGTGTCTGATTAGCGTCTGCTTCCATCCAGCATGCCACTGCAGAATGTGCCCGGCCTTGGTCTTCAGGGCTCCATGTTGTCTCAGCCCAAGAAAAGCAGCAAAAGCAGGTCCAGAGGCGTCCTCAGCCAGGGCCTGGACACTGAGAGCACCCCTACAGACCTCATCCTGCACCTGTCACCTCCACCACACAAGCACCAGCGGCTCATCAGCAAGGGGAAGGAGAACGACAGCAACCAGTTTGTCCTCGGCAGGAGATCGAGGAGGAGGAAAGAATCCCTATCAGGCAGGAGGAGATGCTCTCTGAACTTTAAGGTGAAGACTTTCAGCTGTGATAAACTGGCGCACCTGACTCTTTATTTTTCTTGCTTTTTCCTCTTTTCCCATCTCTCCTGTGCAGGCATCTCATGGGACCACCTACCAGACGAGCTCCTCCTCAGGATCTTCTTCTGCCTTCCTCTGCACGACCTGGTCAGAATATCTGCAGTTCGCAAGCGCTGGCAGCGTTTAGCGTGAGTATTCAGTGATCCATTAACACTGGTGCAATTGTGTGTCTGTGTGCACAAACTACACACCCCTGCTTTCATAAATAAATAAATGTACAGTGCCATGAAAACTTAATTGCACCCTTCATGCTTTAATTTTTGGCATATTTGTCACACTTGCATGTTTCAGGTCAAACAAATGTTAGTACTGGACAGCAGTAACTGAAGTAAATACAGACTGCAGTTTAAAATTATGCTTTTATTTATTTACAAAGCTATTTTTAAGGCTTTGTAAGTTAATGTGGATAATGACACTCACCGTGGTCTTTTCCATATCAACTTTGCTTCCACAGTGAATGTCTCAGCAGAAATGATATTCAGCACTCCTGTTATTTCAACAGTCGTCACACTCGTGGCAACATTTGGAAAGCTGTGCTTCTGCTGGCTTCCTCCTTGCACCTCAGACGTTATTCAGTTTCCTACAGTCATTCGTTCTCTTTATTTCTTGCCTTAGCGGTACAGGCTTTTAAATTTTCACCACTTTCTCTGCCTCACCTGGAGGTGAATGTTTCCTTATAGCCTATAGAGAAATGGGGCAGGGCAGCATGCAGATAGTATGCACAAGGCTGTTGGTTATGAATGATTCTGACTTACTAACATACACGTGGTGGTGGTGGTGGTGGGGGGGTAGGCTGGTACTCACGTTTCATAGATCTGACAGTAATTTGTTTTCTGTACAGTTTTTTTTTTTTTTTGCACAGGGTAAGAATGTTTCCACACAAATATTAGTAAATGAGGTTTATTGAACACACCTCTGAGTGGTTCATGAAAACAAAATGAAGTTTTCTGGAGTGGCCTAGTCAAATCCGATTGGAATGCTTCAGTTCGTTCATGCTGGAAAATTCTCCAGTGTGTCTGAATTAAAACGGTTCTGTAACGGAGGGTGGGTCAGAATCCCTCCACAGTGACGGGAAAGACTCGTTACCAGTTATCACAAACACTTGATTGCAGTTCTTGCTGCCAAGGGTGGCACAAACAGTTATTGGGGTTTGCTTTTCACACAAGGTCGGGTAGGTTTGGATAACTTATTTATTTATTTTTAAACTTTTTTTTTTTTTTAAGTGTGTGTTTACTCAGTTTTAAACCCATTTGTTTATAAAATGGCCTAAAAGAAAATGCAGAGTGAGGAAAAACCCAGCTACATGTGGGGGAACGTTGCTCATAATCAGTTTGTACATAAACCGATTTCTCTCCTAAAGAAAGCAGCGTTCTTGAAACATTTACACACTCAAAAGCATTAAAATCTGACAAAACTCCTAGGAGTATAAATCAGTTTCTGCTGCTCGATATTTGACTTTTTCTTTCTTTTTTTTTCTCAAATATGAATATGAACTTCTGATTGCATTTGCAACATCACAGGACCAAAGGCTGGCTTGGTGTGTGCAGGTTATTTCCTGCAGACCTCTGTAGTGTTTGCCTCCATGACACCTCTGTGCATTTGTCACAGGTTTGATGAGTCTCTGTGGAACAGCGTGGATCTGGAGGGGTTGACCCACACAGGTCTGGCTCTGCAGCAGGTGCTGAGGACTGGCATCCGCAGACTGCGCTGCCCTCGCTCCTTTGTGGAAGAGCTGCACTTAACAGGCACAGGGTGAGTTGAACATATGATCTGGATTTCTTCTGCTCTGGAAGACTGACGCTTTGTCCAAATGTCCTGCCATTTAATTCCCCTGCACCACAGAGCTGCAAAGAATGTTAACATGTGTGGCACAGAAGAAGAAATCCTGATTGATGGGATCATTCAGTTTTTTTTTTTTTCCCTTCTCCCGTCTATTTTTCAGCCCACTGCAGGTAGTTGAGATGGATCTGTCGAGCTCCATCATACCCACCTTGGCTCTGGAGGACATCATCTGTCGCTGCACGCTGCTAGAATGTCTGAGCCTGGAGGGTCTGCAGCTCTCAGACACCATCATCAGGTGAGAGAAACGGAGCCTGCTTAAGCTGGGAGCACAGTGTACATATGAATAAGTGAAGTCTATGTTATGAGGTTAATGTGAATGAGCAAACTGAGCTAAAATGGGCTCAGTTGGTATTTAGTCATGTGGTGTGCGCTGTGTAAAGACTCTAAGAGCCAGTTTTTTTTTTTTTTTTTTAATTGTATTTTTTTATTTGAAATTGACTGCAGTCAGCCTTGTCCTGGATTCCCAGTGTCTTTGCATCTAGTCTGTGTTTTTCTTTCCTCCAAAAAAGAAAAGTATCTGGGCTTTACTTAAATGTGTAAAGTAATGGGCCTTTGTTTGAAGGAGTCATTCATTTCTAATTTCCTCTGCTCAGTTGATACTGCTGTAGTACCGTTTTGGAGAGAACCTCATCAGAGGTGGAAACTCGCACTGTTAACTGTTTACCATAAACTTTACTATAAATTGGCAAAAATGGTAAATGTGTTTAACTGAATTTGTTGTAGATTTGTTGGCACATTAGTATCTTAGTATATTTGTGTGTGCAGCTGTGTCTTTTGGAGCTGATTTTTGGGGTTATTCATTCATCTCTCTGTCTCTCTCTCTCTCTCAGCTCTCTGGCCAAGAACTCCAACCTGCTGCAGCTTAACCTGAGCGGCTGCACCGCCTTCTCCGCCCCCGCCCTCGCTGGAATGCTCAAAACCTGTTCCCGGTCAGCTGCTCAAACCATTTCATCCTGCTACTCACTTTGTAACCACGGTTTCTGTTTATCCTCTGCCTCTGTGATTTACTCATGCTGTGATTTTTGTGTGTGTTTTGCAGTATAGATCAGCTGAACTTATCATGGTGCAGCTTCGACAACAATCATGTGAAGGGTGTTGTTAATAATCTGAGCTCCAGTGTTACACATGTCAACCTCAGCGGTTACAGAGAGAGCCTCACGCTAGATGGTGAGTGAGGGAGATCATTCCCACAAAACTTTGAATTGAAAATGCCTAACTAACAATGACTGACCAGAGGAAAAGAAGCTTTGGTGGTATTAAGTCATGCTGGATATCTACACTGATCTGGACTGAGGAATGTGTGAATGAAAGGATGCCACATTGTTTGATGGAGATGAAAATGATCAACCTACAGAGGGCTGAATTGAAGACACCCTGAAAATCAAAGTGCTGCAATGAAATTTGAGCAGTTTAAAATGGTACTCAGTAGTTTGCATGGCCCCCACGTGCCTGTATACATGCCTGCCAATGTCGGGGCTCCTAATGAGACGACGGATGGTGTCCTGAGGGATCTCCCAGATCTGGACCAGGGCATCACTGAGGTTCTGGACAGTCTGAGGTCCAACCTGGCCACATCAGATGGACCAAAGCATAATGTCCCAGAGGTGTTCTATTGGATTTAGGTCAGGTGAGCATGGGGACCAGTCAGGGTGCCGTTGCCTAGCCTGTACAGGTCTGTGTGTCCCTGCATGGATATGACTCCCCAGACCATCACTGACCCACCACCACCAAACAACTCGTGCCGAACGATGTTACAGGCAGCATAACATTCTTCACGGCTTCTCTAGACCCTTTCACGTCTGTCATATGTGCTCAGGGTGAACCTGCTCTCATCTGTGAAAAGCACAGGGTGGACCTGCCTATTCTGGTATTCTATGGCAAATGTCGGGCTCCATGATGACAGGCAGTGAGCACAGGGCCCACTAGAGAATGCTGGGCCCTCAGGCCACCCTCATGAAGTCTGTTTCTGATTGTTTGCTCAGACATTCACAGCAGTGGCTGCTGGAGGTCATTTTATAGCTCTGCAGTGCTCATCCTGTTCCTCCTTGCACAAAGGAGCAGATACTGGGTTGGTTGCTGATGGGTTAAGGAACTTCTACGGTCCTGTCCAGCTCTCCTAGAGTAACTGCCTGTCTGCTGGAATCTCCTCCATGCTCTGAGCCTGTGCTGAGACACAGCAAACATTCTGCCAATGGCACGTATTGATGTGCCGTCCTGGAGGAGCTGGACTACCTGTGCAGCCTCTGTAGGGTCCAGATATGACCTCATGCTACCAGCAGTGACACTGACCCTAGCCAAATACAAAACTAGTGAAAAAACAGTCGGAAAAGATGACGAAAGAAAAACTCTTGCTGTGTTTTTAGGTGTGCATTAATATCTTTGCTTGGTCTGTCATAAAAATAGCTTGAGCTAAATATTCACATGTAGCCAGCTTTTACATTGCTTGTGAGATGCTCGTTTGAAGAATCTTACTGTGTGACTCTCGTTTGCAAAAAAGTAATCGAGGTTTAAACTCACAGAACTACTTCTGTTCTATCATCCTGGCACTGCCTGATGTCATGCCTCATTTTACAGATGTGAAGGTGCTGGTGGAGCGATGCCCCCAGATTACGACGCTAGATTTGAGGTAAGATTTTATTTTCTTTATTTATTTTAACAATTTTGTGTCTAGGATTTACATATGACTATTTCCAAACATTTAACTTGCATTTCTTATGATGATAGAAGAAACAATTACCTCCATTAAAAATGTTCAGAGGATGGCCTCCAATAGAGAGCTCACAGAATGGGTTGAGGATGGAAATCATGTCAATCAAATACTGTGACCTTCAGGTCCTAACCTGACCGAACACCAAAGGACATTATTGTTCTCTACCAAACACCAAATGATCTTTGGAAGTATAGTATCTTCATCCTTTTAGTAGAGTCCAGAGACTTTGGGTCAAAGTCCAGGAGCATGGGGTGGCCCAACAGCTTTTGAATTTGTTGGGTTTTCCTTTAATTTGTCTCATTTTATTTGCTGTTGCAAATGAAACTTTTTTTTGTGTGTGTAAGACAGTTGGAAATGTTTTGTGATTGTGTCTATTTGGAGGAAGACTGCAGCTTTTAACCTTGTCTTTCTGTCACAGTGACAGCACTCTGCTGATGGCTGACTGCTTACCTGTCCTCAAACAGCTCAAACATCTGCTGCATCTGTCCCTGAGTCGCTGTTATCACATTCACCTTGCTGCTCTCACGTAAGTATTTCCCTCCCAGCTCCATCCCCGCCTCTGTAGATCTACCAGTGTCCCAAAACCAGCACTGATGTGACGTGTGTCCCACAGTTGACAGTCCAGCTGATTGCAACTGCTAGCTTAATTTTGCGACAGGCACACAGCTGTAGAAGTTTGATGTCTGTGATTATTCAGGTACAACCACACTGTGGCTCAGGTAGTAGAGAAGAAGGTTGGTGGGTCAATCTCCGGCTCCTCCTGTCCGTGTCCTAAAATTGACACTGTGGTTTATTTTTGCTTTATCAAACGGTCAGACTATCTGAAAGTCATGACCATTAATACTGTAGCTGGTGTGTTTGCAGCGACCTGGATAAGATGTTCCCCATGCTGTGCCAGCTGGATGTGTTTGGACTGGTGCAGGACAGCCAGCTGCCCTCTCTGAAGAAGGAGATGCCTCATGTGAGCATCAACTCCAGACCTTTCTCCACCATCGCCCGGCCCACACCGGCTAGCAGGCCCGCTGGCTCCACCAGTGACCGCATCATGTGGAACAAGAAGTGTCGACTGCGGTTTGTGCTGTAACGAGCATGGCTCCTTGTTTCTTTAGCACAGTTGGTTTGTAATGCAGAGACGTTGGTCCTGCCGCCTTCCAGTGCATTCAGGTCTGACCTGGTATGCTCTGTTGGAGCCATGTTTCAGTGTTCGCTGCTAAAGAAATGCTTTTAGTCTCGCTTGCATAACTGTACAACCGTTAAATCCAGAACATGCAAGCTTGTAAAGAAATGTTATTTTAGAAAAGTCAAGTTTGTTAATGGAAACCTTTTTAAAAAAAAATTGTTTTAGGTTCTAATGTGTTTATTTTTTACAATTGTTTGTGAGAGCCGTGGTTGAAAAGGCACTGATCAATTGATGTTTCTAAATAAGGATGAGCTGATTATATTTGCCAAACATCAGTATCTGCCATTATATGTTGACATTCAGATTTTAATAATTGTTTTAATGGTAAATGATGGATTTAGATCTTCCTGTATCGCCACGTCGTTGCTAAAGAGATGCTACTTTTGTGCCCTTACATATAATGTGTTACTCGCAGTGATCCAAGCAGCTGAATAGTGTGGATGTGGTTACCAATGTAAAAGGTTCTAAGTGGTGTTCATTACTTATATACAACTAGACATTCATTATGTTGGTGTGGATCTCCCAATGCTCCATGTTACTGCTTTATTCAGCGTGAACTTTAGAGGAACATGTGTTTTAACGTGTGAACTGTTCGTTACAGATAAACCACTTCAAGCTAACAGCTCCTTGACAAAGTTAAGGAAACGTACAGTTTGGTCTGCAGGTTAATGTAATTTTGCCGCTGCACCAACCCAATTGATTTAAACCCAATAAAGATGTGATTGAAGTGCAAATGTCCAGTGTGAATATTGCATTTCCTGTCTGAAAATTAGTTGTCTTGTGCAAAGTCTCATTTTAAGAGTAACTGGGCAATTGACTGACAGGCAGTTTCATTTATTTATTTTTTTTCATGACAAAATGAACAAATTGATTTCATGTGTTGAACTTGCATTTGATAATTGTTCATTGGAAGGCCCAAATATGTCCAGTTGCAAGTAAAGGAGACCATCGTTAGGCTGAAACTATAATTGGAGAGCAAAAACTGTAGGAGTGGCCAAATCAATGGTTTGATACAACTTTAAAAGGAGTGTCAAGCTCAACAACACCAAAAGGTCAGTTTGTGATTGTAGAATTATTTCTTTGGTTCTGAAAAGGGGAAAACAAAAACTCAACATCCATCCAAGTGAGACCCTTGAGGAGATGGGCCATGGTCTACAACCAAGAGGCGCCTTCATGAAGGGTTTACAACAAGGCGCAAACGACTGGTTACACTCAAGAATGGATGTGCTACAAAGTGAGATTAATGTCTTGGTGAACTATGCTGAGGTTAAAATCAGTTTGTGTCATGATGGTGTGTCTTTCTAAATCATGGTAAATTATGCTGAACGGGAGCTGGTTATGTTCTGGATTTTGTTTTAAAATTGGCTGGAAGTGCCATGTTCTCACTGGTGTTTATTTGCTTGTTTTAAGTAGATCCCTTCTGAATTCCAGGTCATTACGTGGTTCATGTAATTCACTTTAATCTAGTGCCAAATCAGTCAATTAAGGCGCTTTATATTGTAAGGTAAAGATCCTACAATAATAGAGAAAATCCCAACAATCAAAATGACCCCCTCTGAGCAAACACTTGGTAAGGAAACACTCCCTTGCTGCAACCGGTTGAGGGGAGGGAGAAAGGAAAAAAAAACATGCTCTGGAAGAGAGCCAGAGAATAACAATTAAATGCAGAGTGGTGTATAAACAGTAAAGAAGTGCTCAGTGCATCATGGAATTGCCCTGATCCAGCCCTAACTATAAGCTTGATCAAAAAGGAAAGTTTTAAGCCTAATCTTAAAAATAGAGAGGGTGTCTGTCTCCTGAATCCAAGCTGGAAGCTGGTTCCACAGAAGAGGAGCCTGAAAGATGAAGGCTCTGCCTCCCATTCTACTCTTAAGTATCCTAGGAACCACAAGTAAGCCAGCAGTCTGAGAGC
>JASGAU010395533.1:0-37187 GCA_030220045.1 Australoheros facetus
AAAAACAAAACAGAGCTATACAAAAGAAAAACCCCAGAACAATCAAACAAAACCCAAACCAAAAACACACAGGGTCCCACGGACCCCGGACCATGACATTGCCAGCTTGAGAACATTTTAAACTTTAAAAACAAGAAATATTCTCGATTACAAAACCCCCCAGAGGATCTCTATCAAGATCCCAAAAAGCTGACAATATGTGAAATATGTCGATGATTTGACAGTCACATAAAACCTGATAATTAACTAGAAATAGTGTGAAAACAAAATAATTTTTTGATGCTCTATTGGGACAGTACATGGGGGAACAAAAGACCCTAAAAGCAGTTAAAGCTCAAACGCAGTCCTGATGGAACGTCTCATGATCAATTAGTGACACGATTGGATATAAAAAGCACATTATTTAGTATTTCTAAAGTAAAGATGGGGAGGTGACCACTCTGTGAAAGACTGCGTTAGCAAATAGTTCAACAATTTAACTTTTTTTTTTTAGTGTCACATTGCTAAGAATTTGGTAATGTTATGATCTACAGTACATAATATTACTAAAATATTCAAGAGATGAGGCTGAAATCAAGGCAGTATTGAATGGTGATGATCTTTTGAAAGGGGGTGTGCACTGTTATACATGGTGTGGGTAACTTTCACCTCTGTGCAGGCCTTTCAGTAAGACAATGCCAAACCACATTCTGCACATTTTCCAACAGCACAGCTGCGCAGAAAGACCTGCTGCTAAACCGGTCTGTGTGCAGCAAATGATAGCTTCCTCTTTAAAAATGTAAGTCAGCTAAACTGTGAGCTGATATAATTCAAATAACTGCATCAAAGTCAAATTTGTGTATCCACTCGCTGTTGTGCAGACTTTCATCATAATGGCACACAAATACACATAAAACAGCTTGCCTCTTCTAGCTTATGATTTACATTAAGATTCCTGGCAGAATTCAAACTATAAAATAACAAAAAATAAAAATAACTTTATTTGTGTTGCACTTTTTAAAACATACGTACTGTTACAAAGTGCCTCACACTTTGGATAAGATCACACATTAAAGATAAGTGTACATGCTCAAACATACAAACACGCAGTCAAACATGTGGTCTTACATTCGTTCCTTCATACACACCTCCATGTGGTCGTGTTTTCTTGAGCGGGTTAATGATGGGCGATTAAGAAAAATCTAACCGATAAAATTAGTTTTCATCAGTGGTTTAAAACAAACCACAGACTGAGCTGACCTGACAGACTGCTCTACAGTTTAGGAGCTACAACCTCAAAAGTGTGGTCACCTCTAGAAAATAAGCATGTGGATCAGTTAAGAGACCTTGATGAGATGATCAGAGAGGCTCACTGCTGGAATAAGGTCTCTGTAGCGCTGCTATATGCACAGGAACCTGGCCATGTAGGACTTTATATGTTACTAATAACATTTATAAATTAATTCTGAATTTCACTGGGAGCCAATGAAGAGAAGCAATAATAGGAGTGATGTGTGAATGCCAGATAACTTTTGTTAGCAGCCTAGATGCTGCCAATTGAAGGCAGGCTGAGGAGGACTGTGAAAAGTGAAAAGTGAGTTAAAATAATTGAGATGGATGAAAAAGGAAAAGAGGTGCGTAATAAAAGTTCCACACTGTTGGGTGCCAATAAAGGGGTGATTTTTGCGATGGTTCCTAAATGAAAGAAACAAAACTGGATGAGCTTTGCGACGTGAGATTCAAAATTAAGATCCTGGTCGAAAATAACACCAAGGTTCTTAGCAGATGATTTGATTCGAGGCGGCCAGTGTAATGGCTGACCTTAGAGAATCTGTCCGGGACCAACATGAGAACCTCAGTTTCGCCAGGATTGAGATGGAGGAAATTTAAAGACATCCAATAATTAGCGGCAATGAAGTGTTCACGGAGGTGGGAGAGGCTGTTGAGGTTGTGTGGCTTAACAGAAAAATAAAGCTATGTATCATCTGCATAGCAGTGGTAGGAAATGCCTTCAAAACTGTTTAGTAGATGACCTAGTGGTAACAGATTGGCCCAAGGATTAAGTGCTGAGGGACTCCACATATGAGGGACACGATGAGGACATGTAGTTATGAATATGACTTCTGAAGTGTCTGATAAGTGTGACAAAAACCATTTTAGATTTGACAAATGTTACATAACATGACATGATGGAGAGACAAACAATACGCATTTTAAAACTGAGCAACATGAGTGAGTTAGGATGCATAAAAGGAGGTCAAAGGTTGAACTCAGTTTATCAGATTGTGTTCTGCTGATGGCCATTATTGCTCTCCATTATTGTTTAATCCAGTGTTGATTTTTTTTTCCTGTGTTTGTTACAGCCCAGCGTCAGTGGGATGGAGCCTCCCTTTGGGGATGCCTTTCAGAACTACTCGTTTGCTGACCAGGCTCTGACCAGCACTGAGCTGCTTGCCACCAGCACTGACCCAGATTTCATGTACGAACTGGTGAGTACACACACACACACACACACACACACACACACACACACACACACACACACACACACAAACCATGGCAATCACGCTTTGAGTCCATCTTCTTTTCACATCAGTCACAGCTGCTCACGCTGAGCTGACACTGAGCTGCATCCAAATGAGGGATCTGAGTTTAAAGGTCAACAGCAGCACCTCAGTATCCTACTCCATCCCATGCACAACAGCTTTCTCAAGAAAGAACAAGTTATTTTACTGCTTGTCTGTCCCTTAAGTAGCTGAGATGTTTTTTGTATTGTTGTCATATAAAATAAATAGATTTTAATGGAGCTAAAGCACATTTATAGAGTCACTAGTTTAAACCTGCTCTGTGCCAGCGAGGCTTGATCAGATGCAGCTGTTCAAGGGTCAGCTTGGCCCCACAAGCACCCCCACAAATATCAAAGACCAATATAAGGTTACACATTGCACAGCACACAACATCCAGCACACACCAGAGAGACTATTTCAAGGTGCAGTTTGTAGGATGGTGATATTTAGGGGCCAGAGAGCAGCAAAGCTGCAGAAAATCTAGTGTCTTTGTTCTGATTAGAGCAAACCATATTATAAATGTTCCAATTCTTCTTTGTCTTATTTGTTATTGAGTGGTAGAAGTGTTTCTAAAGCAGAAACCTTAAGTACATTCAAGTTCACGACATGCACTACTCAGACTCCAGACCTTGAGGTACTGCACCCGTAGGTGGGAATGTAATAAACACGCACAAGTTTTTGTGGTTTTTTTGCCTGGAGCCAAAGCTCTTTCATCAATTTAATCCCTCAATTCAGCATCATTGTTTTATTGGTGTTCTGCTGTAAAAATCTCAAATTGTGCAATTTATTTGACATTTTTTTAAAACTCTAAAGTCTAAATAGAAATCACTGGAGCAATGATCCCAAACTGAGTCAGGGACTGTCATCTAGGGACTTCACTGAACTTTTTGGGAAGAAATTCTTTATTTTTTATCAGAATTGTCTTTTTTTTTTTAATTATTTAATTTGCAATGACATAGTCAGGTTACAGTGCTGACCAGATGCCATAGTCACTTCCTATGACGATACACACACAAAATATCAGCCTCACCGTCACAGCTAGTCATTAATTGCAAACAGGAAAGATATGAATAAACAGAAGGGAGTTTGGTTTTCTGGGATGCTTCAATAGAATGAAGCTGTCATTTGTGTGATAGATAATATCTGTGTTTCACTGCTGTGACCCATCAAAACATCTGCAGCAATGGCAAAAGTCCCTCTGCACAGCGATTCACATGTAAATTGAAAACATTGAGGTCTGATGTGTTTCCTCACCTTTGTTTTTAAAGTCATTGTAATAAAATCTGAGGTTTCTAGAAACTAACTAACTAAATGTTGGCATGCAGTCAGCTTAACTTCCAGCCTGGCATTAATCAAAACAGAGACTCGTGTCTAATTGTTTAGAAACTGTCTGACATTTGCCAGGCTCACAGGCAGGTGATATGAGGCACCACTCATGTTGTCAGCTGCAGGTGTCTGCCTCAATTTACTGTCCTCTGTAGACTAAACAATAGTGATTGACTGCCGCGCTCTTCATTCCTTAGACCATAGTAACACATTAATGAGATGATGCTGTGCAGGATGACCCGTCATCTCTTTCAGTTCTCCAGTTAATCAATCATTTGGTGTGACACCCATTTATTTTTAAATTCGCACTAGTTCTTCAACGTGCACTTTGAATTTTCCAGGCTGCTCAGCACAAATGTTTTTTTTTTCCCCAAGCATATTGGAAACCCTGTCTGAGGCAGTCTGTGTCTTCTGCCTCTTTATGTAATTCCAGACTGATTTCACAGTCTTGACATCAGAGCTCTGTGGGGGTCATACCATCTGTTGCAGGACTCCTTCATCTTTGTTCTGTTGCGCAGGTTCTTTATCACTTCAGCTGTTTAGGGCCACTGTGCAATGATTTTTCAGTGGGTCAGACACCTGGCTGCTGGCATTATGTGGTGGCTTGTGAAAGTTAACTAAAGGCTCACAGAATACAAGAATTCAACAATGAAAATTAAGCTAACACCTTGGGGGGAATTTGGCACCAACATTCACTTAGACTGAGGGATGAACTGGGTAGAATTTAGTAGTTGAAGGTCTTATTTTAACCTCAACAAAAAATTCAAGTGTTACAAAATCTCACACAAAGTCTAAATCAGATAAAATTAAGTGGTAGCAGTTCATGTCCAATAGGCCAAAATAACCGTGAAATCTTCACTGGTCAGTGCCCTTGACTCGTGAACAGGAGGGGTGCCTGTGAGAATATTTCACATTTGGTCAGATACTCAAATGATGACACTGATCTTTGTTTCTGAAGAGACAGGTATGTACAGTTTAACTTTACAGATTCCTGAGGCATACAGCTGCAAGGAGGTAATTCTTTAATTTGCTGCTTTCTTCAGGACAGAGATATGAGCCACCGGCAGAGCCCCTGCGGGGACAGCATTGTGGGGGTCGGGGATGGAGGCAAGGAGGTTGAGGGTTGTGTGGACCAGCTCATGGGCCTGGGTGAATGTGAGACAGTCTGCAGCAGCTCAGCGTTCGAACAGTGGGACTCCTACTGGGAAGACCTCACCAGGTACTGGATTATTTATTCATGTGTTCAAGTTAACCATCAACAGCAAGTAACCGACACGCAAAACTTTGACCTCTTAAACTTTGTGAAGCTGACATGGCTTAAATTTGGAAAAAAAATGTGACTTGTAAATGAACAACTAGCAGATGCTTTGTATAGTGCTTTTCACAGAGTCACAAAGTGCTTTACAAAATCCAATACATAACACATAAAACCAAAATTAGAAGTGATAAAAAATGAAAGTAAAGGAAGGAAAAGTGGAATAAAAACTATGGAAAATGCATAGAAAAACTTTCAGCATTGCAAAAATTTAACAGAAATATCAACGATAAAACCTGCACAATACATAAAATGAAAGTTGAAAGCAGACCAAAAAAGAAAGAACAATGCATAAAAGCAGATCTAACGTACCCACAAACTAGCATAGTGTTTAATCATAATGGTACTAGAGCAAACCACTGACTAAGAAAGAAGCGGAAATGAGTAGCCCCAGTAATTGAAAATGGTTGCAAATTATGTGTCAAATTTAAATATTCAAATCACACGCAAACACATTCTGGGTTCTGATCAACGTGCTCCTATAAAGTTGCCACTCTGTTTTATTTTATTTTTTTTCCTTCTTTTGTTTTTCCTTAGTTTCATAAAACTTATGTAATTTTCAAATTTCTGTCTTTGCTTTGTACCCCTCAGGTCTGAGTACATACCAAAAAGTGTTAAACTGTCAAGAGATGGATTAACTTGTTGTTTATTTGGTTTATTTTTCATGGAAATTGTCAATAAGAGAAAGGTAGAAGAGCCTTGTCTTCAAAACTAAATGCAAGACAGGAACGCTTCCTGCATGTCCTTTGATTTAACTTGAATTTTCTTAAAAAACATGTAGTAGCTGAGGATTTGAAGCAGATAGTTGTTTTGCCAAAAGGCAGGAAGTGGGTTAAGAGGCCTGTAAACAACAAAGTAGCTGGTTGCCGCAGTCTCCTGGGGTCTCAGGTGATGCTCCGTCTGTCCTGCAGCTATCCTGATGTTTTGCTGCCAGAGTAGTTTGTGTACTTCACCGGCCCAATGTTGAATGTGAGCTGAGGACAGACAAC
This sequence comes from Australoheros facetus, assembly GCA_030220045.1. Classification (NCBI taxonomy): domain Eukaryota; kingdom Metazoa; phylum Chordata; class Actinopteri; order Cichliformes; family Cichlidae; genus Australoheros; species Australoheros facetus. The sequence goes on from JASGAU010395533.1 coordinate 6,177, forward strand.
CATCTCTGAAGAACAAACTCTATGAAAACTGGGGTGGAATATTGCCGGTTGTTGCAGGGTTGGGACAGGCTTGATTTGTGCTGTGCTTAAGTGGAAGAGAGGAAACTGCTGTTATCTTTTATCTAATTTGTGAGCCATTCTTTCCAGCCTTGACTAAGGAACTGCATTTCAGCATCTTTAGAGCTTAATTCGGTTATATTTTGTTGTCTGATACCATTGGTCCTCACTGTGGTTTTACCAAACTGTAGTTTTTCCTCACCGCACAGAGTGCTGAGTAACCCTCTGAACTTTTTGTTTATATGTTGTGGTATGAAGAGGCTTCACTGCCTTCAGGTTTTCTCGCTTGTAAATAAAAGCTTCAAACTTTTACCTAAGCTGAAAGTAAAAAGTACAGGTGAAAAACAAATCTGAACGGATACAGATTTGCTCTACACACTGTGATCTGAAATGTTCCTGCTTTAAAAAAATGCATTGGTCTCAAGCTCCACAAAGAAAAAGTGAAAGTGGAAGAGTCACAGTGTGCTGTGCTGTTTTAAATATTATATGTCTGGACCATGGCCATCACGTGACAGGTTGTCATTGCATTTCTAAGTACAGACAAGTGCACTTCCAGATTTAGCATTGCTCTCTGGAGAAAACAGGTTTTCATTGCAGGTTGCAATGAACAGATATTTCCATTACTGGTTTTGCTGAACACTTTCAGTTTTTCTATTCCAGTTGATCAGTTATTAATTTTCAAGTGTCTCTCTAATAGTGATGTAATGATATATAGAGAGCAGGAAATGTTCAACAGGGTGGAATATGGTTTTGGTACTTCTTGAACAGTAACTTATATATTCTAGTTTTTCTCTATTGATCAATTAATTGCACATACATATTTACTGTTTGCATGGTGAAAATATGCAAAAGAAAAATGTGCACTGACAAGCCAGCATTCTGGAGCTTTAACAAGCTTAGGTTATTCAAATCTAGACCAAAATAGGAACCAGCTGCAATGCAATGAGAAAAGAGCGAAAGGTTCCACTGTTGATAGTTTTGGATCTCTCTGTATTTGACAGATACACACGGCTGGCCAGCTGTGATATCTGGGGCACTAAAGAGGTGGACTTCCTTGGATTGGATGACTTCTCCAGTCCCTACCAGGATGAGGAGGTGATTGGTCGAACCCCGACACTTGCTCAGCTCAACAGCGAGGATTCACAGCCTGTGGGTGAGACGCTCTACCCTCCTGCTGACCTGAGTCTGCCCCAGACTCAGAGTCAGCCATCCCAGCTTCCTTGTCACAGTAAGACTCTTCTGGTCCCTGGCCAAGGATCAGGCCCCAGCTCTGTTCAGCCTTCACCAAGCTCCACATCCTCTTCCCGTCCTTCACGCAGCCTTCTCCCAGACTTTCCTGAAGGCTCACAAAAAGCAACCAGACCTGTTCCTTCCAGCACTGAGACTATGGCTAAGACTCAGAGCCACCTCACCCAGGACAATGGCCAAGCTCAAATCAAGCCCTTGGTGCGAGGAACCAAAATGGCAGCCCCAACTTCTTACAGCTTTGACTTTGTGCGCAAGGCTAAAGTCCGTGTGAGTGCTATACATAAGGCGCAAGCTGACATGCCTCCCCAGACAGATTTTGAGAGGTCAGATCCGACTCTACCTCTCTCCCTGCCTCAAGATGAGAAAGCCTCCACTTCAGCAAGTGTCGCCTTAGTGGGACTTCCTGGTGCTGCTGCCGGCTGCTCAGGCAGCCTGGCGAGCTTTGAGGCAACCAGGAAAGCAGAAGGGACAGTGAGGAGAGAAATACCTATAGGTCGGTCTGCCACTGTGCCTCAGCTGGTTGATGCAAGCCAGGCTCTGGAGAACAGCACCTCTGGGCTGGTGATCAGTGACAGTGTTGCAGGTTCTTGCAGCGGAGGTGGCAGCCTTTTGGTTGTTGAGGGCACAGAGAAGACCAAGGAAGAGGAACACAACTACTCTCTGTTCCTGACCCGCAGCAGACTGGCCAGCAGAAGCCACTCCCAGATAGAAGAGGAGGAAGACGAGGAAGAGGAGGATGAGGACGAAGCGGAGGAAGAGGAAGGAGATGGGCTGGAGCTAGAAGATGAAGACCACGATGAGGGTTTTGGCAGCGAGCATGAGCTGTCTGAGAATGAAGAGGAGGAAGAGGAGGAGGAGGAGGATGAAGACTATGAAGCAGACAAAGATGATGACATGAGCGATGCCTTCTCTGAGCCAGGTAGCTGCCCTCTATCAAAATGTTTCAATTAACATTAGTAAACAATGACTGTCATATTGTCACTATATGAATAATTTGTAACTGTTGCTTCAAAATAAATCTTGAATTAAAAAATGGTTAAAGTAATTAACTCTTGTGTTACTCCACATCACCTGAGATTCGCTGTCTCATGACTGGCAGTGAACCGTATAGCTTTAAACCACCTCCTGCTTAGGAAATCATTCAATTGCATGTGTGAAAAGGCACATTTGGTCACATCTTCACCATTCGCCTGTTCTCCAATATACTTGAGAACCTTTGCAACACAAGTATTAATTTTCTGGTTCTTAACTGTAATCTGATTGAAAATAGGAACAATAATATGCTATCACATTACTGCATTACAAGCAGACAATTGCAGTATTGTTACTTGATATTTTGTGTTACCACAATACTTAATGCACTGTTCCTTTTTTTTTTTTTTTTTGTCCCTCTGTTACATTAATTTCCTCCCCTTCCTTCTGTTTCTCTGTCTTCAGGCTGTGACATGGAGCTGATGGAGGACGTTAAAGGACTCACAGCAGGAGTCTCCAGCCGGAAGAGAGGAAAGCGCCGCTACTTCTGGGAGTACAGTGAGCAGCTCACCCCCTCCAAACAGGAACGCATGCTCAAGCCATCCGAGTGGGATAGACACACGCTGCCTAGCAACCTGTACCAGAAGAACGGGCCTCTCCACGGTACGCATACATACACAACTATATGTAAACGACATACGTGCAGCATTGAAGGCTTCCTTTAAGAAAGCAGCTTAATCAAAAGCTTGGTGAGAATGTAGTTTTACATGAAATTAAATAATCTTTCAGATTACAGTGTTTTTTTGACCTTTTTATTTTACAGTCCTTGATCATAAATGTCTCTTAGTAGATAATGCAGTGCAAGTCTTTCAGTTGAGGTCTGATGGGTTGGATTTCCTACAGCAGCAGCTGTGCACAGCATGTTGCAGTCATGCTACAGTTTGAGTGATCACTTTGGAATTATTAAATAAAAGATGCACCACTTAAAAAAAAAAGAAAAAAAAGCTACAGATGAGAAATTCGCCAGCTGCTATTATATGCAGCAAACTATTTCTGTTGTATCCATATTCCTATTTATTCAGCCTTGTAAAGGGAGTTTCTTAAAGTTGAAGAAGATGACTCACATTGGATTTTGATAATTTAATGCCATTATCTGAAAAAGCTTTTAAAGCTTTGGCATTTTAAAGTGCTGTCATGGTCAAAAAAACTGATGTCTAACGATGATTAATTAGTTTATTACTGCATCCCCACACCTGTCAGATCCACCATAGGTTACTAGCTGCCAGTGCATGGAAAATGACTATTTAAGATCAGTTGGATCAAGCCATTTAAAAAATAGAGAGGAAAAACAAATGTCTGCTTATAGAGGTGCACATGCAGTTGGATGGTTAATTTTTAGCTTAATTCATCTTGAAGTAACACGTGCATAATTCTCATTTGTTCATGTTTTATTGTTGTTTGCTGAATCATTAAATATGTGACTGATCTCTAATGTCTTTGTTTTGCTGCTCTTTAAAAAGGAAAATACATGCTCAAGAAGTCTCGCCGCACAGACGTGGAAGACCTGACTCCCAATCCACGCAAGCTGCTGCAGATCGGCACAGAGCTTCGTAAACTGAACAAAGTGATCAGTGACTTGACTCCTGTCAGTGAGCTGCCGCTGACTGCACGGCCACGCTCTCGCAAGGAGAAAAACAAGCTGGCGTCCAGGTAAACCATGCATCAGAATGTTCACTATGTACACTTATAACGGCTGCCGATCAGCCATATGTAACGTCCCGATGAGCTAGATAATATTACTTTGAAAAAGTTTTATCCCCTCAAGCCTGATTGTAATAAAGAAGCTGATTTGAAAGTAACTTCTGTTTCTCTTTGAGATCTTATTTCCTGCTATTGATTAGTAACTCTTCTTTGTGTGTGTGTTGCAGAGCTTGTCGCTTAAAAAAGAAAGCTCAGTACGAAGCAAACAAAGTGAAGCTCTGGGGACTCAGCACAGAGTATGGTACGTTGGGTCTGACATTGCATGATCTCACTTCTAACAGAAACAGCTGCATGTATTTTTTTCATGCACTCTTGGTAGTTCATTGGCAACTTAATTGACAATTATAACAATTTTTGTCATATTTTGCTTGTGTTTATATCCAGCCCGATATAAAGCGGGAGGATAATGTCATACTGTCCGTCCGTCCAGGTGTCTGTCTATGAGGTCTTACCTTTCCGGGCTATAGACTCCGAAACCACAAAGAGTTGAGCCATGAAATTTGGCATATTTGTTCTTTACTCTTCAAAAATGTGCAGCACAATATTCATATTCCTGGATGTTTGGTACCTTTTGTACACTTTGGCTGAATTCATCAGAAGTGGAAAGTAAACAACATAGAGGATTTCAGGCTGCTAATGCTATGATAATGTATGCTAATGATCAGAGGTGGAACGTAACGAAGTACAAATACTTCATTATTGTACTTGAGTAGAATTTTCAGGTATCTGCACTTTATTTAAGTATTTATTTTCCTGACAATGTTTTTCTTCTACTCCCTACATTTTACAGTAATATCTGTACTTTCTACTTCTTATATTTTCAAAACAGACTCGTTACTGTAGGTTTAACACATTTGAGGAAAGTTTTTTAATTTTACAACCATGTGCGCTTTCAAACATCAAACTGATTTGAGCTTAAATGGAGGGAACAATAACACATAAAGTGTAGCGGAACAAGTGTATATGTATGTAAATACATACATCAGTACTGGCCTCTAGCTAGTGCAACAGAAGAGCAGCGAGCTTAAAGGGAGTAAAGTTTTTAAATGGCAGGTAATTTCAAATGCAACTTTCTAACTGCTCAACAAATATCAGAAAGCACATGAACTGTGTGCAGTTTGTCACGCAGTGTGTCTACTAGCTAAAGGTACAGCTGCTGTATTTCGCATAATGAGAGTTCACTCAGAGATGGAGAAAGATGTAAAAAAAAGAGAGGTTAGATTTAAATGTAAAGACCCTACAGGTCAGCTGATCACAGCATGTACACAAAGTAAATCTACTGGAGCTCACAACAGAAATTATTGTGAATTGTGATTCTTTTCCCCAAGCTGAGCCACTACAGCTGACCTTAGGGTTCCTTCACCTGCCAAATCCCACTTTAACCCCCGACTGGACTCATTTTTCTGTTTAGGTGTGGAGGCAAAATAAACAAAAAGAGTTTGTATTCCCATGTCTATTATTACTTTATTATTATAGTAATATAGTATGAGATTCAGTTAGCTTTGCACAGAAATAGCTGGTAGAAATGCCCTTCAAAGATCTACTTTTTACTTTCTTACTTTGAGTAAATTTTAGAGCCTGTACTTTTTCAATTGAGTAAAGAATCAGTACTTCAACTTTTATCAGAGTATTTTTAACACAAGTATCTGTACTTCCACTTAAGTAAAAAATGTCTGTACTTTTACCACCTCTGCTAATGATATGCAGCCTCTTTCTCGTGTCTGATTGCCTTAGCAATATCATGTGATCATATTGTGTTGTGCGATTGGCTATACCTTCTTGAACTTTATTGACTGAAATGCAGAAAGTGGGGCTTCCGAATATCTAGCAACTGACCTAGGTCAGTTGCTAGATATTGGGACAGTAGATGGATAGAGAGAAACTGGGGAATCACAAATTTCTAGGTAAAGAACCAGTCTGTTTATAGTAACATCGGTTCTAGGCTGCAGCCTTATTGATTAGCCTGTGATGCCAACTTGTGATTGGCTGATCACTGTCTATCATGTTGGTCAGGGATCACTAATGGCTATGAATAGTATAGACTATCACTCATCACTGAGCAATATTTAAGCCATACCTACTGCTCAGCAGTATTGCTCAAATGTAAACAACATGGTTGCATCATGTTTTGTACATGGTTTTCTTATGTTTATAGTGATGATATACATGATGGATTGATATCAGTAGATTATGTAGTATTGGTGTATTATGTAGTCATATGTATTATATCTAGCTTATTGTTATAGATTATATAAATAGAAAGACATTATGTAGTATACACCCCTGTACAAGACTGCAGTGTGTACTTCCTCTAATGGGTTTACCACGTCTGTTCTAGGATGTGGTTACCAAAAAGTATTTGTAGAAATGTTAAAGATAATCATGGAATGTCAGTCTATTACAACATGCTTTAAATGTTTGTTTTTTTAAATATTTAAAACATATTTTTGCTGGAATATGTACATCTTTACTAACTCAAGAGTGACTCAAACTATTTTGATAAAACTTTAGGGCAAGGCCTCCAATTTAGGGCAAAATAGTTTTGCAGAAGGTAGTCAGATGTCTGCTGAAGGGTCTTGATCTTGATTTCAAAATTTCTTTTATATTTTCATTAATGGTGGGAGGATATTGCCATCAGTGATGGGTTTTGTTATTATCTTTACCAGATTAGAAATAAGATTTTGATTTATCAAAAATCATTAAATGACTAAAAAAAAATTGTTAAAGTCTCTAACCAAAAGATGAAAGGACTATGAATGTTGTGCTTGTTTTTGAATAATCCACACTCAAACTTGTGTTTTCTTGTAGACCGGCTGTTGTTTGTGATCAATGCCATCAAGGAGGAGATAGTGGAGCGAGTAGAGGACTCTTCTCCGCGTCCAACCAACATGTCTGACACTCTGGAGCGGCTCATAAAGGAGACACTCGGTGAGAATCGAAGAGAGCAATTCCCAGTGTTAGAAAAAAATACGTTATTTGAGCATTAAAGCATGTAAAACTGTTCATGCTGGACCCCAAATAAAGTTGTAGACCTCTAAAATAGCGTAATATGGGCCCTAACCAGTGAACTGTCATCAAAAAATTTGATACTGTAGTTGACAATGCTTGCGAACGATGAACAAGAATATACTTAAAATTAGATTTAATTTAAAGAATCAGATTTTGTCTATCAGCCAGTGTTTATAACTCACTCCTGTCTCTGTAATACTCCAGTCTTTAGTTTACTATTAAACAAACAGTTAATCTGAAGGTTAAAGAAAAGAGTAAAAAGCCTTGTTGCTTAAGAGAAATACATTTTAAAGACAGTCAGAATTAAATTAATTACAAAACACTTATCAAATACATTTGATAATGAAATATTGCTATAATTAGATATATGAGCATAATCTCACTGGATCAAAGTGATAGTCATAGTGAACATAATAAATAGTCAGGGATAAGAGAGTATCTGATGTGTTCATTAGATTCTTCATCATATTCAGTCAGTTACAGCCTTTGTGAATACATAAACATGTTTTAATAAATCTTTGTGTCTGCAGTGCCATCACCTGTTGCTGGGCAAACTTCAGATTTCGTTAACAAGATTTTGGAGAACACAGGACGTGGCGATCCCACTGGCGGACTGGTCGGCCTGCGAGTCCCCACCTCCAAAATCTAGACAGGCTGCCGTCCACTGAGAGCAGTGGACTCAGTATTACCACCGTGCTGTCCTGTTGTAACTATGCTCCCCTCTGCATGCCCCTACAACCCAGACTTCATGCACATTGTTAGTCACACAAACACACATACCAGTTCCTGTGTGTATGTATGTGTGCTTGTTTTTGCCATGCACCTGTATGGCATACACCCTAGCTTTCTGACTCTGCACGCAGCGTGCAGAGTCAGCGCATCACAGTCTCCCAACTCATTGTGAACTTCTATTGGGAAAAGCGCCTCTGATGGTTAGGTGTATAGCTAATAGCACGTCCTAAATCCACTGGTGATTATTAGATGTGTTTAACATAGCATTGTGTTGGGTTGATTCTGCTGGAGGCTGAGACGAACAGTGACATGAGCGTAACCACTGGAATACTTTCACATGTTTGAGGTTGTAGTGACAGAGGAAGAATTTACATGAAAAATTTCCAGTTACCATTTCTCAGAAGAGGTTCACCTCACATGGCAACAAAAGTGGACTTCAGGTTGTTAAATTAACCCATTCAAATAAAGCACCTTGATGAAAATGGCCTTGTAAGCTGGAGTACGCTGAAGAGGGAAAAAGTGCGGCGTGTTCCAAGGTGTTACGGGGTGGCAAGAAATATTTTGTATTGAAGGCCTAAATATGTTCATGCCATCCCTGCGAAACCATAGAGCTGAAAATAATCATCAGAATTGAAGTCTGCTGGTTTGAAGTTTGTGCCAGGCAGGAGGAAGCCTAACAGCTTAAAGTTGACCATGTGGAGAGGAAGCGCATGTAGCATGGTGCTTTTTGGCCTTGTGCTGGTTATAACTGGACTGTGTGGAACAGACCAGTACGGGATCAGACAGAAAGTGAGGAAGATGACGACTGTGGCGGTGGTGATAAAGATGACATAAACAGTGATCCATCTCCTCCAGGAAACTGTATATAAATATGTCTCCCAGCGAATGGCACCGGCTTCCCTTTTTGTACAGTAGAGACAACCAGGCAGTTTGGTGTGTTCATACTAGTGTTTGATCAGAGTTCTATTCATTGTGCCTTGTGTATGTATGTGTGCGTGTCCCTGTAAGAGTGAGTGAGTGTGTGCAGGGCTGAACGAGAAGATGCGATTGGTCTGAACTCCCAGCCTAGGAAAGGACTACTTACAGTGAGTGCGAGGAGGGACATGCTGGTGGGGTGTGTTGTGTCTTTCAGCTGTTTGAAGATATTCTGAATGTACATAAACAAATGGAAGCTCTTGTTGCATGATGCCACAGAGTCTGTGTATATAGGAGGGCTCTGCAATAGATTACTTTTGGTTTTTGGTACTCTTGTCTTTGGGGATTTGGGGGAAGGATGACAGATATTTTTCTTTTTAGAGTTACAAAAAATATTTGCACACTATCTTTTGATTATGTTTTTGTACCAAAGACACATGCAACGAAATGGCGACCAGCCAGTTAAAGTAAGGTTTTGCACAGCTTACCTGACGCCGTATTGAATGTAAGATTTGTGGGAGGGTCAGGGAACTTCATAGAACTGTGAAATTAGCTTGGGTCCAATTCTGTACAGAAAAGGAACATTCATTTGCTTTTTAAAAAAATTTTTTTTTTAATCCAAAAAAATGAACCCCATCTGTTGGCTTTTCCAGTAGATTTGTTGCTTAGGAAGCACTTCATTCCTGAACTGATTCCTCCCTCCACATGCTTATTGTGTTAATGGCATTGGCTAGGACGAATACCAAGAGCGCTACTAGATAAGCTATGTTACTTTTTCTTTTTTCTTTTTTTTGCTTGTTTGTCAAAATTTCAGAAAGTAACCAAAATCTTATGTTCCTGTATCTCTTGTTTGATTTCTGTATGTAGAGGAGGTCTAGACAAAATGTTAACTGAATTGTGTTTTAAAGTACTGTACATAGAAACATTAATGATATGTCTATGAATAGTGAAATGCCACTTTTCATGACAGTTGCTTCATTTTTAAGCATGACACATTTCTAAAGCCTGTCATTGCATTGAGAAAGTTAGAGGAAAAACAGAAAAACACAAAAAAAAAAAAAGGTTCTTGTTATATTATATTTTTGTATTTTAGCTGCCTGCTAATTTCCTGTTGGTTTGAACGTATTCATTGGTCAGAGATGGAGATGTTGAGGAAAAGAGGAGAGCGGTCATAAAAGTAATCTGATGGATTAAGCAATAAGCTTGACCCTTCTGTGCTCCTTAGCTGGCTGATTGTAATACAGAGAATCAAGACTGGATTTATGTAAAACACAATGCAGCGATTGGTTTACTTTGAGTGGTCTATAAAGAGAGAAAGGATGTGCTGCTTGTTAGTGAGGAGAGTACTGGTCCAGCATGAGGGCAGATCAGGAATGAGCTACAGTGTTGCATCAGATGCTGTAAGAAAGCTAAAGCCATCTGAGTCTGACTGATCTGGATTCAGCACCGCCAGTTCGATTTTCACATGTACAGCAGCGTGCAAAAGTCTCGGCAAAGATGAACTGATCTCAAAAAAGGCATGAAGTAAAAAGACAAACAATTAAAATAACATAGATTCTTGGGGTTGGGGTGGGGGTGTCTCACACTGGACTTTTCCCACTCCCGCCAAGTGTTAGTGTGTTTTGTAGGCACTTGCAGTTAAAAATGGCACCCTTCATTACCTTCTAGGGTTGGGTGTTGAAATATACTCTGAGCTTTAAAAATTAAATATTGCTACTATCATACAAATTAACAATATGCATATAATACTCATAATTAATCCAACAATAATAAAAATCTGGTGGTTGGCACTTAAGCACAGTAGTAATAGATTTATCTGTTTGCTTTTTTTGCTGCACAAGAATCTCACAGAACCAGAAGAACTAAAATACACTCATCAGGCTATGATGCTGAACAAGTTTACCTTTTGTTGTTATTTTGATTAAAGAAGAAAGTAAAAAGATCATCGTGCCGTCTTTAACTTTATGCCTTTTGGAATTGAGGTTTGTTTTTGTTTTTTTTAACTTGCTCCACTAGTCACAGTAAAAATGTGACCAGAGGTGCCCAAACTTTTGCATGCCATTGTGTTCGGTCTTCAAGCATGAAGCTGCTTGAAATGTTTATTTTCCTGGGGTTGACATGGCTGCCTCTGGGTTTGCTTTGCTGAATTTAATCTGCACACCCCTTGGCCTCACCTTGTTGTCAGTCATATCCTTCCTGACTGGTCACAGAATTAAAGAATAACTTTGTTCACTAGTTATCAAAAAGCCCTTAAAGGAAATGCTACCTAGCTGAGGAATTTTTCACAGTTCAAGCAGAATTTATTGTAGCATTTATTTCAAGGTCTTATAAAATGAGAAAAACGTGAATTTGACGAGGCTGAATTCAGGCTGGTGTGAAGCTGTTAGTCCTCTTTTGCAGTGAGATGGTGGTCAGGTTTGTGTCGTATGACACAGCTAGTGCTACATATATAATATATTTTTACTATTTTCCGTTCCATTTAAAAAGGGAGAAGTGGTGCTTTTTCTGATACTAGAATGGCAAGTACCCATGATTCTTATTTGACTTCGTAGACTAGTTGTAGCCTAACGACTTGCTCTCCCCTACCGTCCATAGCTATTTTCTTAGTAGTGACTCATTTTTGTAAATAAACTATAAGTTAATATGTATCTTCTAAATGTTAGATATATGTATAGAATACTCTATCTTATATGTTTAAAACTATGAAAGCACTTTGTCCAAAAAAGAAAAAAAAACAAAAACAAAAGCATTTTTTTTTCTTCCATTTGCTGCTAAATGGCCTGGTGTGAATGCTGCAAGTGTACATGATGACTACTTGCTTGGATAGGTCTATTGCCTGACTTTGCTAGGTCTGTAAACTAGCGAGGAGCAGGTGTGCAGCCTGATGGGGGTTAGATCTACACATTTCTAGAGCCATGAAATGATATGAACGCACAAGAGCATACCATTGCATGACTTTGGGAAACCCAGTGTCTTGACATGATAGGTCTATTTCCTGGTCAGGGACTGAGTTAAAGTATGTTTGTGGTCTTAAAAGAAAAAAAAAAGAAAAAAAAAAAGAGGGTTTTGATTCCAGGGCCCCTACATTGATCTTGATGCTGACCCCCTTGGCGTCATGATTCATTTGCCTTCAGTAGAGGTTTCCTATGGAAAAACTGATTCTGCTTTGGCTTCCTCTTCAGGGTGATGTACAGTGTAGACACATTTCTTCAGAGAGCTATATTGTTATCATTTGTAAACTGATTTCTACTTGTGACTTATTGAGGAGGGGGTTTAGCCTGGGGCGGCCAGGAAGAGCTCGTTTGAAAGATGTTCCCGGCCGCCTTGGGGGAAGTTACTATATCACTGTACTGTATGGCAAGCCAATTACAAATGGAGACTCAATCCGGACACTTATTGCCTTCTTAAATAACATACACACAAACAAAAATAACACGGCAGACACGTCAGCTGCCAAGAGGCATGCTTGACATTGTTTGGCTGATATGGTAAACAACAACAACAACAAATCAATTCAGCCTGATTGGCTCAAAACAACCTTGACTGAAGTAGCAGACGTGGTGAAATGTATCTTTAAAAAAAACAAAAACAATGGCTTCAAAGGTTCGAACTACTTGCGGGCCCTTTGGAGAGATGCTTTCGGGTATAATTTCATCCAGGTCTGGCAGGGGGTCAACAGTGGTTAAATGGCCGCTGGTTGACGGCCGGCTGATTAGAGAAGCGCGTGTGTGTTTTGCTGTCGATCACAAGGCTGGTTACAAGAAAGAGTCCTCACAGGTTTTTACATTTAACATAATAGGCGCAAGCTGTGCAACTTTACATTCATACCAGGAGACTCTGTGGCATTTTAACAGTCAAGGAAATGAGTGAAAATCCACGCCAGTAAAAATATTCCTTTATTCTTTTTATTTCTGATTACATAACTCCTATACAGTCAACCATTAAGCTAATAGAGTGTGTAACTTTGTGCTACTCTTGTCCAATAAAAGCTACGTGGATCCATAAAGCTCTTCTTCAGCAAATCAGGGTAATATCGTTCTTCTATCTGACATATGTGATGACATATAAAATCAAAAGAAAGTATATTTATGTATTCCAACTGTTGTCGCAATTCTTTACTCTGTACAAAATATTGTATGTACTGTATGTTTGTGTGTGTTATGAATTGTCAATGTCAATCACTATGGTGCAATGCTCTATACAAGTTAAAAACAAAGGCCAACAGACTTGTTACAAAAACTCAAATAATGTCACAGTTTTGTCCAAATTGGTCTTCAAACAAACACAATCTGCAGCATCTTCCTCTCACAAAGGGTTCCACTCTGATTTCCAGCCGTGATCCAACTGTGGTTTGTCACATGGTGCTGATAACCTTTCATTGTCCAAGAAATGTTACGAGGATTCAAAAAACATCCGTATTCAGACATGCTTACAGAAAACACTGTCCATGTGACTATTCATTCAGTCTAACTGTCATCAGACCGCCCAGATCACTTTCACTGACTCACTGTTGGACTAATCAGAGGAAGACTTGCACTGTTTCTTGCTTAAAACAACAACACAGTTTCTGTGTTATTGACTTGTATGATCATTATTGTTAAGCATACCATTATTTCTTTTGTAAAAGCCAGTCTCATGGATTTGATACCACCGCTCAAAGCCATAGAGGTATAATAATGGATCACATGGAGGTAGTTTAATTCAAATGCAGCATGTTTGAATTTGACTTGGATTTGCATAGAAGGCTTTCTAGAGGATTTATAGGTTAATGCTTTGTTTTACAGTCTGACATAATTTCCAGAAATGTCCAGTAAATTTCCTCCAGTAGAGCTGTATGTAATTTGGTGCTAATTTTGGAGACTTCTAATCATATTAACTCCATTCCAGCAGGTCAGCTCAGTCTGCCTTTTTTTTTTTTTTTTGTACAGGCAATATTATAAACAGTTAGTGATTATTTACTTGGTTAAATAATCACAGGATGGCTGTCTGCTGCAGCCAATAACTGATAGAGACCAAAACAGAGCTAAAAGGAGAGTCATGTGACCTGACAACTTTTAGTTGACACCACATGTTTACAGCATATTGTGGCTGTATCAGAGCAGGGTTTTTTTTGTTTGTTTGTTTTTTAAGATCATACTGTTTGCTTTTGATACTATCAAAATAAATACAGTAATTGTTTCTAAGAATCTTCTTAGGAAATTGTGGACCTGTAAAATAAACATGATCAAAAATCTTTATAGGAATAAAAACTGTAAATGACCTAACCTCCGGCTGGCTGTGCTGTCAGATCTAAGAGTCTGGCTTTGAGGCTTTTTTATTTGGCATTTCAAATGCATATCCTGTCTTGTTTGAACCCTTGTTGCTCGTAAAAACAAAAAACCAAAACAAAACAAAACCCCCCTACAAACATCTACTACTACCCTCCACATTTTTCCCAAAAATGAGAATGCAGCAGTCTTTGCATGCCGATTCCCTGCATAGCACTGAGAGAATCAAGTGAAGTCTGTGAGTTCTTCACAGATTGGGAAATAATTTTGGAAAGGGTCTTCATTGTCACAAAGTTGTTGCATGGCTTTTTTGGGCTCTCTGTACTCTGTTGTATGATTTCATACTTGCTGCTATTGAATGAGCACAAAGAGACATCAGATTTTGGTTTAGTGTGTCCACACCACAGTTGCGGTATATTTAACACACACACACCTGTTTTTGCTCCCCTCAATCTTCCTTTTTTTTTTTTTTTTCCTCCCTGTGGCAGTTAAAAGACCAACAGCATTACTCACCTTGCACTTGGTTTGTACACTTAGAAGGAAAAAATATTTTGAATATGATGCCTGCTGAACCAGGTGCCTTAATCAGTTATATGAGAACACAAATCTGCACCTTCTGTCAGTCTGGAGGGGGTTTCCCTACAGAAACCAGGGACTGGGTTTCCCAAAACCTAAACTTGAAGTTCTATAATGAAATGAAAACCTCATTTGAACCCTAAATCAATGCATTTTATAGAGTAGTCAACCTTTAGCAGCAGGTGAGAGCCGTTTGCCATGTTTCGATCGTAGAATAATTTTCCTGTGGGATGTGTTGCTGAAGAAGAGCACCTTGTAAATTGACGTTGTTTTGGGAAACCTGGTTCTGTTTTTATCTCTTTCTCTGCCCACTATGCCACGTTATTGTGTATTCTGTATTGGCTGCTGCTGCTGCTATCACTGCTGGTGTGTCCGTGTAGACAAGAGCAAACTTCCACTGTGTGTGAGACAGAGGAAGGCTTGGGCCTGCTTTTTACCTAGACAGTTACAATGCATTCTTTTTATTCTAAGGTTTCGACATGGAGCGCTCTGCTGCTGCCTTTTGAGACCTTTTTCAAGACAGGAAAAAAAAAAAAAATCCCACATAAAAGCGAACTTTCCATTTCTTAACTTTGCTATTATGAAGTGCCAGACCCTCCTTGAAGTCAGTATTGGCACTGAGTCGCAGGTTGCGAATGAAGCGACAAACTGAGCATGGAGGTACACTGTGGTGCTAATCTGTCAGTGGCTGGGTGCTAACATGGCTGTGTTCAATAGCTGTATTAGCCATATTATTCCTTCTGTTGATGACTTTGGTCAGTCTCGTGTTTCTGACTGCTGACCTCCTGTATGCTGACATAGCGAGGTATAATTCTGCTGCTGCTTTGCTGATGAATGTAGACTAGTCTTCCTCAGCAGGATCATACAGACAGACGAGAGTGTTTGGCAGAGCTTTTCCTGTTGTGCGAACAGAGGGAGACTCTTGTCATCAGGATCCAGAAAGATTATGAATGTTGTATCTTTTAATGGCCGCTGTCCTGCTTGTATGTTTCAGCCTTTTTTGTAATTAATATTATGGTTTGATATTTATGCGCTGACTCTATCAAANAAATTATATTTTATGGTTTTCTCTGACTCCAGTGTTCTTGCCATTCATTTATTTATTTGTTTGATCCTGTAATTTAACAATGCAAGGAGACAATGATTGAAACTAGAGTTTAAAGCTTTCCACTGAAGCGGGCTTTACCACAGGTCAGAGACGTCATGATATTCACAGATCATAAATCAAAGTCACAATGAAACTAGAAACTGTAAATACAGAAATATTTATTTTTTGATAAAAATCTCATTAGTGTGGAAGAGCATTAGGGCCACCAAAAAAATAAAATAAAATACAGGGGTCATGACTTTTCTCTCTGAATTTTTGACCTTTTTGACTTCAGGATTCTAGAAAAAAAAAAAGTCTAAATTCTGAGATTAAAGTCTGACTTCTGAGGGGAAAAAAAGTCAAAATTCATGACCTAAAGTATTTTTTCAGTAGCCCTAATCCTCTGCCATAAATTAGAAGATTTCAAATTTTCCCGCATCTTCTGTTCTAAATAGCATTTTTGTACATTGCTGTAAGTATTCTAGAGATGCAAATGGTTGTTAAATAACATTCAGTTAGAAGGTAAATAAAGGTAAAGGTTTAAATTTAGTTTAAATTTAGTTAGTTGGATATACTTACTAATATTTACTCCTTCTGCACAAACACAGGTTATCATTGGTATGACTCGGAGCTTCATGAAGTATTCTGTACTGAGATGTATCCAGACATACTCTTGGATAATATTCTTTATCCGCATTAAAGGAGGATTTCAACCATTTTTAAAGCAGTGATCATTTGCTTTCTTATCCTAAGCTGGCTGAGGAGTTTGATGCCACCTCAGCCAGCTAGTTGGCTTAGCACAAAGACTGGAAATGGGAGACACAGTGGGGTGGTTCTGCCCAAAGGTAAAAGCATCCACTCAGCCAGCACTTTAAAGTCACATCACATTTATCTAGTTTGTAGAAATAAATTCTCAAAGAAATGCATGCTTTAAAGGTGATATATGCTGGACTCTCTCTTGGCCAGGCAACCAAAAGAAACTCCAGATGTTGGCTATGATGAAACAGATTTAAAATAAACATAACTTAGAGCAGATATCAGAATAAAGATGGTATAAGTAGTAAACAGTAGTAAATGAGACTGCAGTTTCATTGTGAGTTTGAATTATCGCTGTCTGTGAGGCCCATGAAGTGGAAGTTTGATCCTCCACAGCCTCTGAGCTGAGGTCAGGAGTTGGCTTGCTTGCCGTCTCTTTCTTTTAGTGGGGAAATCAGAAAATTTGTTCAGTTTTATGGAAGTAAAACTTTACCACTGCGCCAGAGATGTTTTGCCCC
Source organism: Australoheros facetus (assembly GCA_030220045.1). Classification (NCBI taxonomy): domain Eukaryota; kingdom Metazoa; phylum Chordata; class Actinopteri; order Cichliformes; family Cichlidae; genus Australoheros; species Australoheros facetus. Next base: position 23,075 of record JASGAU010395533.1, read on the forward strand.
TTCTAGGTGCTTTTTAATTTTTTTAATTATTTTTTCAGAAGGGCTTTGGTTCGCAGTTGTCTTGTCAGGGAACCCCTGAGATTAGCCAGGGGTCACTAAAGGCTGGTGGGCAGAGACCCCTCACTCTCCCCTTGTAATGAATGATGGGGAAGGGTTAATTTCCTCTTCTTGCAGACTGATTCAAGTAAACAACCACCCACACTTGATAATAAAAAGAAAACCCCTTTTTCTATTTCTACACATGTTCAACTCATCATCCAAACACTGCAATGATTTACATCTCCTTCCAGACTTGCCAAATGCATGAAGCAAGGGATGTTTAACAAAAAGAAAACATTTAACCTAAAGCATCAGTTTGGTTTCTGTTCTCTTTATAAATTTTAATAATGACATACAGAGGATTTTAATAGGAAATCCATACAAGTCCAAACATGTAGAGGATGTGGAAGGTATCGGCCATCCTGAGCTCCACAGCTACATGCCATTGTTATGATGCTTCTGGTCTTGTATGGTATTTGACTCGATCAACAGCATGGGATCTTTCTGTAGTTAGTCCTGTGTGTATTCCTCTCCCCAGTCTCAGTAGGAGGGCTGTACTTCATTGCTAAGTGCTCTATAATAGATCTCTTGGTGATTATAATTTCATAAAGAAGCAAAACCTGCAGAAAGTGTATCCTGCTGAAACTAACTTGATCCTCTCTTTAGCAATGACATCTATATTTGTAGTTCACATATATGCCTGTTCAAATACAATATCTTGACAGTTGTTATATTTATGTTGTGTAATAAATGTTGTGCTGGGTTTATACTTTTGTTCTAACTAACTTTTTAACATTTTTTTTTCTTGGAGGCACAGTGGGTGGCTTTATGCACAGACATGGAAAAGTAAAAAGACATTTATTGTATTTTTTTTTTTGGTTTTTTTTGGTTTGTACTGTAACAGCCCGATTCTGTTTCAGAGCTTCTGACAGTTTTTGTCTCTGGCTGCTCCACATTCTGCAGACACCTGCCCTGAATCTCTGTTGTGTTATTGTGCCTCTTTATTTTTTTGTTCTTTTTTTAAAAATAATTTTTCTCTGTTGTATCAGCCGGGAGTTGGTACCACAGATCTGCTTGTAACCATGTTAGTCTGATTATGTTTATTGATTTTAATATCAAAGTAATAAAACCATTAGCACCCCAGTCTGACTCTGGTGTATTTAATTGACTGAGTGAATTGTGCAAGTTTCCACTCAGATTTGTAAAAATGATTTTTGAATTTTCATTGTTTAAAATATTCTTTTAAGTAGTGATTTCACAAAAAAATTCAGCATACACTCACCAGCTTATTAGGTACAGCTTGTTAATGCAAATATCTAATCAGCCAATCACATGGCAGCAATGCAATTATTAAGGCATGTAGACATGGTCAAGACAGCCTGCTGAGCATCAGACTATGGAAGAACAATAATTTATAAGTGACTTTCAGTGTGGTTATTGGTACCAGGCGGGCTGGTCTGAGTACTCCAGAAGCTGCTTATCTACTGGGATTTTCCCACAACCATCTCTAGGCTTTACAGAGAATGGTCAGAAAAATTGAAAATATCCAGTGAATGGCAGTTCTTGTTCTTGATCAGAGGAGAATGGCCAGACTGCTTTGAGCTGATGGGAAGGTGACCGTAAGTCAAAAACCAACTTGTTACATCCAATGTATGCAGTAGAGCACCTCTGAATGCACAACAAATAAATTTAGTAACTTTAAACACATTCAGAAAAGGAATACATTGAAACAGGAAGTCCTTATGATTAGGCTCTATTCGTGGTTTTATTGTCTCTTGTATATGGCACTCTAAAACTCTTCTACTCTTGTATTGCGCTCTAAACTTTCTAATCCTGGAACAAGTTTTGGCAGTTTGTTCCTATTTAGACAAAGCACAAAATATATCAGAACTCTGAACCTCTGTGTCTATGTCTGTTCTGTTATCCTGGCAGGATTACTGCAGGGGACATGAGTCAGACAGAGCCTCTTTTTTTTGTTCTCCTTCACAGGATTTAAGCAAAGATGATGTAGCTGGTCTAATAATAATAGTATAGTCTCTATCCAACAGATGACCTCTCATGTTAATAAAAAAGGTTAGTAGTTCTCTCGGTAAAAGCAAGGGTTTAATGAAGACTAATAGCTTGTTTCTGTGAATTAAAAACCACTTTTGAGTGTTTTAAATATAGTTAAGATTCTAATTTTAAAATTATTAGGAGGCCCATTAGTGGCTTTGTTTTGCATGGTGTTTAAACATTTGAAAACACATTTAAATTTCAGTGTAGATCCAGTCTCTCTAATAAGCAATGCCAGAATTATAGTGAGGCAATAAAATGTAGCTTCAAATATATTCTTTTTTTTTAACGAATTGGAAAATCCTGTTCTTTTAAGTGGGCTTTTGTTCCAATTTAAAGTCAGATATTAGTTTGGTTTTATTTCACGGATCGTTAACACTGACAGCACCGTTAGCCCTTCGCCTTTAACTCTTTTGGGCCTCCAGCTTGCCGTATAAAAACAACAATGGCGTCTTCGGCGGATGTGCACGTCCGAATTTGCGGACAAGAAATTATAAAATATGATCTGGAAATTAAAGCTCTCATTCAGGTAAGAACTGAAGAACTCGTGCCTTGTTTGTGCGTTAATCGGAAGCCGTTTCTGAACTGTCGGCATGAACTCTGGAGAAGTGGCCGATTATGCGCACAACAGACTGTCTTCTTCAAGCAGCTAACGTTAGCTCTGCAGAAAGAAACACACACTCTCTGATCTTTATTATTTAGTTTAATTACGCAACAGCTCATTCACCGGACAGTTGATAGACAGTTTTAATAATTGACTAATCGGTTAAACTCTTTTATTTATTTTTTTGTTTCTAATAACTAATTAAGCGTGAAAGAAAAAATTATTTAGTATCAGATGTTATTGGAACAATATTTTGAAACACTGTTTCTTTACTTTTACTGTGATATAATTCTATATATTTGCAGTCAAAGCGATCCTTTCTGGCCACTTAAAATATATTTATATAACTCTTATGTTGTATTTGCTGCAATTCAATTCCTGGCCAGATCTTGCTTGAAAAATACATTTTTAATCTCAAATATACTTTTAACCTGGATAAATAAAGGATATATAGAAGTCACTTTGCCAAAAAATGATTGCGGCTGCCCCCAGCGGCTTCCTACCTGTTGGATATGCCTGAAACACCTCACCTAGGAGGCGCTGGGTCTTCTTGAGCAGCTCTTCTGAGTCCCTAACCCTGGGGAAGCCCATTTCTGCCGCTTGTATTCGCGATCTCATCTACCGACAGGCGAGGGCACATCTCCTGCTCCACCTTCCCCCCACTGGTGAACAAGACACTGCGTTGCTTTAAACTCCTCCCCTTGGGGGAAGCAACTCATGCCCAAGGCAGAGTGGGCACCATAGAGGTGCTAATTCTCATCACAGCCGCCTCACACTTGGCTGCAAATGGCTCCGGTGTGACCTTTGAGGTCATTGCTTGATGAATCCAACAGAACCACATCATCAAAAAGCAGAGATGAGATCCTGAGGCCACTGAATTTGAGTCCCTCCTCTTCTTGGCTGCACTTAGAAATTATGTTCAGAATCAATGACAAAGGGCTTTGCATGTAATCCATTACTACTCAGCCCTGTCAGGCACTATCCCTGTGCTAGTTTTACATACACACACGAAGATACATACAGTCTTACTAAACACAATCTAATGATTAATACATTATATTTAACTCAGTTTATGTGTGTGTGTGTTTTCTGTAGGATATCAGGGATTGTCCTGGACCTCAGTCTTCTCTCATGGAGCTTAACTCTCAGGTCAAAGAGAAATTCAACAAGCTGAGGCTCAGAATTCAGGTCAGTCCTCAGCTACACACCCATACTGTGTTGTATATGACTATTTATTTTTTGCCTAAAATTGGATGTGTGTAATGTGATGCCATGTTGTTGTTGTTGTTTTTCCCCAGGATCTGGAGCAGATGGCCAAAGAGCAGGACAAAGAGTCAGACAGACTGGGCATCCAGGCTGAGTCAGAAAGTCAGTGGAAGCAGATGCTGAGGTGTCTATACAGTCTATACACACAGACACACCTAAAAAATAAGCTTGTGTGGCACCAATTGCTTTATTTTCCCTATTGAATCATCTACCTCTCAACTGTCTCAGTGTTATGATACAGAACTTGTCACTTTCGTTGGTTCCTGTTCTGCTATTCTGATAGTGTGAGCTGGTGTCAGTGACACTGATTAATTGGAGTACCTCTAATTTGATATGTATATAGTATGTCATGAATCTTGGAAGCAGCTTCATATTGCTGGAGCTTTTTTTGACCTTAAAAGGCTTCAGCAGCACATAAAACTAACGCAGACACAAGTGGGCAGATAAGATGAAGAAAACTAAAACAGAAATCTCTAAATTGGTTGATTTTTCTTGTCTGTTTACTTCAGTAACCAGACAGCATGGAGGAAAGCTAACCTGGCATGTAAACTGGCCATAGACAATATGGAGAAGGACGAGCTGCTGTGTGGTGGAGAACACCACAACACCAGACAGAGGTGAGTATGGTTTGTACTGAGGCTGTGCTAACAGAGCCCTATGCTAGTGAAGCGAGTCCAACATACCCAGGGTATCTTGCTGTTGTCTGGATTCAGTTTCAGTTCAGTTTCAATTTTTATTCACTCAATTTAACCATTACATCAAACGTTCTGTTACAACACTTACTATACATGAGTGAAAAGGGAGCAGGAAGAAGAAAAGAAATTCTTGTGAAGACCTGCCCCTTTCTCAATAATTCCAAAAAAATTTTTTTACGTGGCCGTATACATTAAATCAATATATATAAGTATATAAGTTGCAAACAATTATCATTTTCTTAATTACTCACTTAGCATTGCATAAGATTTAATAATTTTTTCCTTATAAAGTCTTTTAAATTGATTTATTTTAGAACATTTTTTTAGTTCATCATCCAAACTTTTCCATAATGTTACTCCATGAACAGAAATGCACATTTGTTTTAAAGTAGCACGCACAGATTTACTCATAAAATCATACTTCCTGCTGTTGTTACTATCACTTGAGTTTAATACAAAGAACTTTTGTAAATTAATTGGAAATACCCTCTTTCTGGCTTTAAACATAACTAATAGCATCTTTAAATTAGCCAAGTCTCTTAATTTTAAAATATTTGATTGAATAAACAATTTATTAGTATGTTCTCCAACATTCACATTGTGTAAAACTCTTATAGCTTTCTTTTGTGTCACAAACAGCAGCTTAATATTAGTTTTATATGTGTTGCCCCACACCTCTATACAATAAGTCAAACATGGAATGACAAATGAATAATATAATATCCGAAGTGTTGACAGTTCTAAAATATTTTTTACTTTGTTTAGAGGTCCAATACTTTTACATAGTTTTTTTTTTTTTATATGTTTTAAATGTGGTTTCCAATTAAGTTTATGATCCAGGACAACTCCTAAAAATTTACCTTCATTTACTCGTTCCACTAAATTGTCATCTATAGTCACTGTATTAGAATCATCTATTGTCCTGTTACCAAAAATCATAAATTTAGTTTTTTTCCAGTTTATCAATAATTTATTGTAATTAAACCACTCATTAAGTTTAGACATCTCACAAATCATATGGTCCATGATATTTTTTAATTCATTCCCAGAACAAAATTAATTTGTGTCATCTGCGAACAGAATGAATTGTAACATTTTAGACACCTCACAAATGTCATTAATATACAAAATAAAAAGCTTTGGTCCTAACACTGAACCTTGGGGGACTCCACATTTTATTTATCTGAGTTTTCATTTCCTATCTGTACAAATTGTTTCCAATTAGTCAAATAACTACCCAGCCAATTATGAACTATGCCTCTTATCCCATAATCCTGTAATTTGGAAAGTAATCATGTGTGGTCAATGGTATCAAATGCTTTTCTTAAGTCAATAAACAACCTCACTGTATATTGTTTCCTTTCTATTGATTCACTTCACCTAACAGTGACAGTCAGGATAAAGGGTCACATGAAGCTGGTCATCAGCTTGCTAAGTTAACCCAGGCTTTCCCCTGCACGTTCACATGAATTAGATTACTTAACAGGCAACCACATGCTGCAAGGCCAAGTGCAATTGTCCGAGTTTGATTCTGACCTCAGGCCCTTTGCTGCGTCTTCCCTGCTCTCTTTCTTACTGCTTTCCTGTCTCCTCTTCACTACATGCTGTCTAATGTTGTTAAGAAAAAGCTGCCCCCTATGACAACAGAATTTAAATGTAGGCTCATGTGGAAATTTGACCTAAAGTCAGCAGATGTCCTGTTTTAGGATCGTAAATGATAGAACAATAAAATTGTTTGCAGCTGTTTGCAGTGAAAAAGAAATCAAAGAATAAAGGGGGATCTAAGAATATATATTTCTTACTGATCATCAAGGAATGAAAAAGAGGTTAGATGCCATTAAAAAAAACGTTAAAAAAACCACCCAGGGTTCACCTTGAAGTTACCTGGATAAGACTTCATAGTACAGGCCTCGCTTCCTACAAACTGTTTAGATTTTGGAAAATTGTCAGCATGCTGATTATAGACTTCTGCAGGTTATAATTTTGTACTCAAAGCTGTACAGACAACCATCACTCAACTGACTTGATAAAAATGGGCAAGCTTACATTTGTTTCATCTCATTTTCAAACAAAACCAGCTCAGTACAGTGTGTAGATGACTCAGTTTGAAAATATGTGTGTCATGTTTGTGTGTCTGGATTAGACGTGTGCAGGTATACTGTAGACGCTAAAAATAATACACATATAATAACATTATACATAATACACTGCCAGCAATTATGCTGTTTTGTTTCTGTTAACAATAATAATAATTAATAAGACTTTTTTTTAAATTTACTTGCACAGATGATTTAAAAAATAAATTCATAAATAGAGTAGTAAGTTGTACTGTTGGTAGAAACAGGAAAACTGCTTCATGAGAAAGAGATTCTTTCTTGGCTTCAATAAATCACTTTAAAATAATCTGATAATAAATTAAACAGGTTACTGTTACCCTTCTGGGTTTAGGACCCATCAGTGATACATCACCTCCTCTGCTCTGCGTGTTTTTGTCTCAGGAAGGCAACCAAGGAAAGTTTAGTGGAAACCAGCAGCAACATCACAGAGAGTCTGATGTCTATCAGCAGGATGATGGCTGAACAGGTGAAGCAGAGCGAGGACACCATTGGAACTATAGGTAAAAATCTAATTGTATGTTTCAATGTCTCATCAGCATTTCCTAATCCATCTTCTTGACCTCCTGAACCTTTTAATGCCTTTAATTCTTCCTTCTCGTGCAGCCACCTCCTCCAGGACGGTGCAGGAAACCAACGAGGAGTTTAAAAACATGACAGGAACCATTCACCTGGGGAGGAAGCTGATCCTGAAGTACAACCGGCGGGAACTGACAGACAAGTTGCTCATCTTCCTTGCACTAGCCCTCTTCTTCGCTACTGTCCTCTACATCCTCAAGAAACGTCTCTTCCCCTTCATTTAGCCAAACGGCTGGGTCTCTATTCGCTTGCAAGGAGTCACCACAATGAATTTTAGGAGGTATGGAGTAGAAGCTCAAACCACATGGACTCTTGGAAGCAGCACTGAAACTGGACCTGTCACCTTCTACACTTAATATGCATTATGACGGGCTAGAAAATGGCTGTGAAGCCATTCAACTGATATGAAAGGAGCAAAGTGAGTAAAACAGGCATTCAGACTTTCATGCAAAACATTAAAAGCCACAGCGTGTCTCAAACAGATGTGGTTATACAATGTGTTTTTGGACTTTGAAGTCAAACATCTCAACACTTGTTGCAAATGGTTACAGTTGAAGTAGGGATCTAAAGTCTGCTGTTTCAGCCTTTTCCTTGAGGCTACACACTGCCTCCCTGGCCTCCCTGGCCTCCCTGGCCTTACATCAAGGACTCTCTGGTTTTTGAGTGACTCTGTTGTCTTAATGTGACCATTTCTACTATTTTGGATGATGGTTCTCACTTTCAGACAGCCTGAGCTCGAGGAAATTCACATATTTATATGAGAAGTGAAGTAAATGTAGAGCGTTTAAAAGCTCAGACACTTACATTTGCCAGATTTAGTGTGATTATCGTGTGAAAGGCACTTTGAAGCATACTGAAAGTTTAATAATGCAATAAGACTGGCACCTACTGACCATCATGATTGTCTTCCCTCAGTCCAACATGAAAGGCAGAAAAAATAGAGCTGCCCAGAGGGAATATTTTTATTGTAATAAACCTGTGATTCTGTCCTCGTGTCAGTCATGTTGAAGGGTTGGCAGTCAGTGAGTAAAACATATGCTTCCTCGTAACTGGCGCGATTACACACAAATTCCATGCAAATGGGTGAGCTGCATGAGATAAAAATGTTCTTATTCAAATATTCACTTCCTGTGGATTTTCCTTAAACCCCCAACAAACTTGTTGATCGTATCTGACTTAAGCTGTAGAATCAAAGCTCTGATGTGCTGTTTCCAAAAAAAACCCCAAAACGAAAGAAAACCCTCCTAGAGTCCAGTATTCTACATCTTGCACCTTTAATTCAGAACCATCCAGGGTCAAGGTTGCAACATGCAACAACCTTTGTTTACTTTTTTGTTATAATTTGTGAATGTGCTCAAGAGCGATCAGTGTGTGGTGTATGTACAGTATATTTGCATCAGATGCTGTTGTTACTGATGAGTTTACTTTGCGCCTTCCTTCCAGTGAGACTTCCAGACTAGATGACTGACTGATGCTGTGAATGGTGTCAGACTCTGTGAATGTTGAGCAAAAGTCCCGTGAGCTCGAGTTCATTTGAAAATCTCAGAGATAACACTGAGGGGTATACTCTTGCAGAAGCAGATGTCTGAAAACCCAAAGTATCACAGTCTGAACTGCAGCACTGTTGGTGAGCAGACCTGTTTAACAGGACAGAACTGATTCAGTTAACAGATTTCTCTCTGTCCGTCAGTGTCACTGCAGTTTAATCACATTCAAATACAAACTGTTCACAGCGGAGTTTTTATGATCCATTTAAATAAAATGTACAAAATATTCTTGACACCAAGGGTCTATATGAAATGTGAACAAATAGGACATTAAAAATATATATTTCTCACACAGATTAACCAATGAGTGCTTCTTTTTCTGCGCATTGCGCCCCGTCTGTTTACCACGTTGCACCTTGTGCTGCACCAACTATACAGTACACAATATGATAGTCCTCATAAATACAAAAGCAGATTTACAACTCCAATTCCAAAAAGAATGGGATGCTGTGTAACGTCCCATTCTTGTCTGATATAAGATTCTAGTTGTTCAACAGTCCTGGGTCTTCTTTGTTGTACTGTTTGATTGATGCTCCAAATGTTTTCAGTTGGTGAAAGGTCTGGACTTTGGGCAGGCCAGTTCAGCACCCGGACTCTTCAACTACAAAGCCATGCTGCTATAATAGATTCAGTGTAAGTTTAACAATATCTTGCTGAAATATGCAAAGCGTTCCCTGAATAAGACATTATCTGAATGGAAGCACTATACCTGTATCCATGCAGTGATTTCCATAATAGAATCACACCTGTTTTTGGTGTATTGTTGCCTGAGGGCCTGAAGATCACGGGGATCCGTGTTTTCAACCTTGTCCGTTGTGCACCGACATTTCTCCAGATACTCAGAATCTTTTGAGATCATGTACTGTAGATGTCTTCACAATTTTATATTGAGGAACATTATTCTGAAATTGTTCCGCAATTTTTTTTTTCTTTTTTCAGATTGGTGAACCTCTGCCCACCTTTACTTCTGGGAAAATCGGCCTCTTTTTATGCCCAGTCATGTTACTGACCTGTTGCCAGTTAACTTCATCAGTTCCAAAATGTTCATCCAGCAGTTTCTTTTTAGTACCACTTACTTTTCCAGCTTTTTGTTGCCATCATCCCGGCTTTTTTGAGATGTGCTGTTGCCATCAAATTCGAAATGAGCTAATATTTTTTGTGAAATACTAAAATGTCTGGTTTTTCATATTGAATACAATATGGGTTTATGAGATTTGCATTTTACGCAACATCCCAACTTTTTTGGAATTGGGTTTGTAAATGGGTAAAAGTCTGACTTTGAGCCATGAGCTGCACTTGATCTACAGATTCCTGTTGTGTTTACCTGTGTGTGTGTGTGTGTGTGTGTGTGTGTGTGTGTGTCCGTGCCCACTGCTTAGCTGCAGTGATTTACTGTGATGCTGAAGTGAGGTAGATAATTGTTTTTCATCCTTAATGTAGCACAAATGCCCAACAGATTGAATAAATTATGTTGCATTGCATTCACCAGCATTACTACATGTTATACTTTTAGCCACTACTGCTACTATAGTAGTATTTTTCCTACCCTGTTTGCGCCTATCTATAACTGGCCTGTCTGTCTATGGAGCAGTGATGCTGGATTTCTCAGATACAACTGGACCAGATTCAGTTGTGTTGTCTGTCTGCCTGAGCCTGCTCCTGTCTTCTGGTTTTGCCCCTCTGGTTGGCTGCTGCAGGGGTCCCCCGGCAGTGATAGGCCAGGGGACACTGGTTGATGGGGAAGTGTTTTGATGGAGGGTATCAGACAGGCAGAAGGGGCAGTTGCTGGCGAAGTTGCTGCACAGCGGGCCCCAATATTGCTCGCATTGCCCACGCAACCGGCATCCAACCCACGTCCTGACTGTGTCTCCACACTTCAGCAGGAAGTTCATCAGCTCCACGTATGGCCTGGTAGGAAGTGAATGCATCAGGCTTAGAAAAGTACATTTGGCTGTTCTGTCCAAATGTACATTTAGTAAAACAGTCACTCACTAAGTGACTGACTGCAGCATTAAGGATACTGGCACGTGCTTTGAAGACAGAATGCTCAATACCACAACCCTATAGGAGGACTGCAACTCCCAAAATCAAAAATAAAATGAGAAAAATAAATGACTCAATAAATTGAATTACCATGCCATCAGTTACATAAAATTATATTCATTTTGCAGGATGGATGGATGGATATTTTAGCATTAGTAATTTCATAAGATGCAGCATAATGTGCTCCTGTTTTTTTTTTTCTTCATTTTTTTATTTTAGCTATTAATTAAATCATGTTAATTAATAATTAAATCATTAGTACATTTATTTCTGTTTGATTTACCCTTTTGTATTTCTCACCCTGTTCATTTCCACAAACTTGTTTATTTCTGTATTTGCTTGAAATTTTGTTTTGTTTTTATTATGTGTTTCTGCTTCATTCAGGAAACAAAGGGGGCTGTCATTCAAATGTGTAATGAGGTCAAACTTTCTCCTGATGGTTTGTCAGTGCCTGGCTCAGATGGACAGAAAAAGCTCAGGAGATGTATAGAGAAGTGGGGTGCTTTGCTAATCTAGCTAAATATGATACATAGGACATACATACATTACTTACGTAATTAAAAAAAAAAAACAGACATTGAAAAATAAAATAGGGTACCCCTGTGTGTAATACAGGTGGTGCAGTAGATTAGAAATTCATTACTGGGAACACATGCAGCAGTTCACAACCCACTGATTCCACTGCCCCTTCCACCAGATTTCTAGTTAGATGGTGATAAAATTGTGCTACTTACTGGTTAATTTTGTGTGTGTTTGTGTTTCTCACCCTGGGGGAAACATTAGGTGGAACTGGACCAGGTTTCCCATGGTGTCTATGTGATCCCGCAGTGCCAGGCAGAGCTGGTGTTTGGTGTAGCACTCCCTTTGGAGCATACACACCATCTCTTTTACGGCTGAGCACCGCCGGCTCACACAGCTGAAACGCTGTCGCAGCCCCACCGCCATGCAACGCAATGCATCCTTCACAAATGATTTGCCCTGCGAGGAAAAGGAGGAGAGTCAGTGGATGTTTGTGGGAAGCCTGCACATTATTTCTTTCACAGAAACATTTATTTTATTGCAATCGTGTTTTAAATTGAAAGTTCAATCCAAGTCCAGTCTCCTTTTTCAAGCTCCAGAGATTTACTTCTATTATTACTTTATTGATACATTATTATTTATATATACATTTGATTTGTACTTTGAGTTGGTCTAAGTTGTATGAAAGGTGCTACGCAAAAAAGTGCTAGAAAAATGTGAAATCATACCATCAAATTTGGCTATGAATGTGTGTATCACTGCTGATTCCTCTATTTCTATGTTTCCCAATGTGCTATAGAATATCACAAAATGTATTTTTTTTTAAGAAAACATAGTTGGGTCGATATGTTTTTGGACAAAGACACAGTTTTTTTTACGTTTTGCCTCTGTACATCACCACTTTGGATATTAAACCAAACAATCAAGATGTGATTGAAGTGCAGACTGTTGCATAAACTGTTAAAGATTTACAGCCATTTTTAAAGTCCCACATTTTCAGAGGCTCAAAAGTAATTGAACAAACTCTCATAATTTTAAAAATGATTGTTTTTAATACTTGGAAAAAAAGTTCAATTGCAGTGAATGACTGAAGTCTAGAAACCATGAACATCACCAAATGCTGTGTTTCCTCTCCTGAGTTACTTCACTAGACCTTTATTGCAGCCACCTGCAGTTGCTGCTTATTTGTGGGTCTCTAACTTCAGTTTTGCCTTCAGTGGCTGAAAAGCTGCTCGTCTGAGTTGAGAACAGGTGACTGACTTGAAGGATATTCCATTTCTTTACCTTGAAAAACTCTTGTGTTATTTTTGCAGAATGCTTTGAGTCATTATGCACTCATCCCTCCTGTCTGATCCGTTTTGCAGCATTTGTCTGAATCTGTGCAGACAGTATAACCCTGCACACGTCACAATTAATCCTGCTGCTTCAATCAGCAGTCACATCATCAATAAACACTAGTGACCTTGTTCAGAAGACCCCTATGTTTGTAACAGCAAGGGAACAGTTTACCCTGCCCGGGATAGGGCTACTGGGGCCCCACCCTGAAGCCAGGCCTGGGGAGAGAGCTCGAGGGAGAGCGTCTGGTGGCCGGGCATTAGCCCGTGGTGCTCGGCCGGGCGCAGCCCGAAGAGGTTACATGGTCCTGCCCTCCTGTAGGCCCACCACCTGCAGGAGGTGTTGTAGGGGTTGGGTGCAGTGTGTGTCGGGCGGTGGCCGAGGGCAGAGGCCCAGGCGGACCGATCCCCGGCTATCGAGACTGGCTATTGGGACATGGAATGTCAACTCTCTGGTGGGGAAGGAGCCTGAACTAGTGCGTGAGGTTGAGAGATACCAGCTAGATATAGTTGGGCTCACCTCAAAGCATGGCCTGGGATCTGGACCCAGTCACCTGGAGAGGGGCTAGATTCTGTTCCAATCTGAAGTTGCCCTCGGTGAGAGGCGGCGAGCTGGGGTGGGTATTCTTGTATTCCCCTGGCTTGCTGCCTATACGTCGGAGTTTTCACTGGTGGACGAGAGGGTAGTTTCCCTGCGCCTTCGGGCTGGGGAACGGGTCCTGACTGTTGTTTTCACTTATGCGCCGAATGACAGTTCAGAGTACCAACCCTTTATGGAGTCGCTGGGCGGGGTGCTGGAGAGTGCTCCATCTGGTGACTCCATAATCTTGCTGGGAGACTTCAATGCTCATGTGGGCAATGACAGTGAGACCTGGAGGGGCGTGATTGGGAGGAACGGCCTGCCCAATCTGAACCCGAATGGTATTTTGTTATTGGACTTCTGTGCAAACCACAGTTTGTCCATAACGAACACCATGTTCGAACATTAGGATGTCCATAAGTGCACATGGCACCAGGACACCCGAGGTCACAGGTCGATGATCGATTTTGTAATCGTATCATCAGATCTGCGGCCGTATGTTCTGGACACTCGGGTGAAGAGAGGAGCTGAGCTGTCAACTGATCACCACCTGGTGGTGAGTTGGATCAGGTGGCGGGGGAAGATGCTGGACAGACCTGGCGCACCTAAGCATATTATGAGGGTGCGTTGGGAACGCCTGACAGAAGCCCCAGTCCGGGAGATCTTCAACTCCCACCTCCGGCAGAACTTCGACAGCATTCCGAGGGAGGCTGAGGACACTGAGTCCGAATGGACCATGTT